>OVBE01002842.1:0-29021 GCA_900406425.1 Iberis pinnata | reverse complement strand
TGCTACATTGATCTGTTCTCTGCAGTATTTGTTTTAGGATTTAAATTCTAGACCTATGAACTTTGTGACAACAAAATGTACAGGAGGTTGCCAAGTGGCCTGGACACCAAGCTTGCTCAAAAACCGCCTAATAGAAAAATGACACCTAGGTGATTCTAGAACTATCTAAGGAGCATGAGGTGTAAGATCAGGTTGGAGATGGCTTCTTAGGTCGACAACAAGTTCTTGACTCACTCTTTATCAACCTTGAGCTGTCCCAAAGTCGTGCATAGCTTCAAAGTTAGACATTTGGACCAATCATGTCCAAAATATCATTACTAGCTAGGTGTAAAAATCTGATTTGTTGATGCTTCAAGTAGGAGGTGTCAAACTTTCATTACAAATAATTTTAAGTTCCTTTATATCCCTTTCTATGTCTTGGAAAGTCTCAAATTGGCCGCTCAATCATTCCTTGCTTTACGGAAAAATTCAAATTATCGAACCGAGCCATTTCGGATGATCTTTGTGCAAGTAGGTGGTGTTGGATTCCCATTGGTCCATTTTTCTTCTAAGTATTTTTAACATTCTAGTATAGCCAATACTTATAAATTGATCCCCTCACTTAATCACTCCACTAGACTTTGTCCCATAAATGGCCTATATCCCTTATTTTACCAAAAATGTAGTTTTAAGCAATTCCAACTTTCTCGGCCAAACTTTCCTTTCGTTGGCTAATCCTATTTATCCTTTTTGATAAGAATCCGTTTAGATAATTAATTACTCAAAGGATCCTTCCTTTGTCCATTTTATCTTAGCTCGTGTCATCTTGACATAAGTTTGGCCTTATACGTCCTTCTCGGCCATGTTCCTTTCCCTTATGCTTTAGCCACTCTCTCTTATTTCTCTTATCTAGTTCTTATGCCTAAATAATAGTTATTACATTCTTCCCCCCTTAAAAGAATTCGTCCTTGAATTCTCAAGGTTCGTATCTGGAGTCTTCCTTGTGGTTAACTTTCGTCCTTGACTTCCCTAGGTTAGCCAATCATTGGCTTCGATAATTCTAGTATATGCTCTTCTTGTATCACTACTAGGATCCTTGCTTCCCTTTCCAGATCTTTATGAACTTTGGTATACTTACAGTCTTTGCACTAACTTAATTCATTTCCCTACCATGCTTGCTTCTGTTTCTTTGGTATCTCCTTTCCATCCATTGGTCTTTGGACCCCATTTGATACTCTCATCATAACCATTTCCTTTGGTTATTGTGCCATGGTTCCTTGAGATACTTCCATTATTTTCTTGCAACCTCTGACAGCTTGGTCATTACATTAGTGTTGTAAACCTTCCTTTTGACGCTCTACCTTATCCCGCCTTTTTACTCCCCATTCTATTATGGCTCCATGATAATAATCACTTGTAGAAATATACGACTACCTCATTTTCTTATCCTTTAGGTTATGTCCTTTAACCCTGGCCCGTCTCCGTTTACACCTCAGATTTTAGGTAAGTACCTAAGGCTAATAGTTTCTAGGGTTCTTCTTATGTATGGTTCATAAGCTTCTATGAAAAATCTCCAAGAATTTATATAATTCCCCTATTTTCTAGTCCACCTAGGTATCTATGGTATAATTCTCTCTATCGGTTCTTAGCGACTAAACTAAAATTAAGAAGAACAAATAACCAATCACACTATCACACAATTTACACAAGAGGAGTTAGAACCCATACTTACATGTGATGGTACCTTTCGGTGGTCTTGGTAAATCATTCTCATCTATATCTAAAGTGTAACCCTAGCTTGATTCGTTTGTCTCTTAGGATTAGGTCCATTCACTGGACGATTCATTAGTGGGTGGTTGGGTGCCATACCTGGTCTTCGTTCAATAGGACCTTTGTTCGGGCATATCCTTGCAACATGACCTTTCCCTCCACACTCGTAGCAAGTAATTTCGGTGTATGGTCCTGGGAGTGGAATCTTGCAATCCTTTGCTAGGTGTCCTATTCTATTACATAACCTATATACCAATTTGGGATAAGGAATCCTTCCTTGATTTCCTTGACTTCCCCAATGGTCATTGGGATGTCCTTGTCTCAGTATCTGCTTAGGCCTCGGAGGTGTATTCACTTCTATCCTAGAATCGGCTCGCGCTTCTTCCTTTTCAGCGACGAGTGCCTCCTCGATGTTGACATCTTTCTAGACTAAAGCGTTACAGTCCGGGAAATCGACCAATTGTAGTCGATTCCGAAGTCCTGCTCGTAGTCCTCTAAGAAACTTATGGACCATAGCGGGTTCATCGCCTTGTCCTAACCTAGAATACCTTTGGAGTCGGGTGAATTCAGCTTCGTATTCACGAACGTTCTTCCGTCCTTGTTGTAATTCCAAAAATTTGACTTCTAGTCGATCCCTTTCCTCTGGAGGGAAATACTTCTTTTCAAACTCATGACGAAAGTCTGCCCAAGTGGGCATTTCGTCATACTTTTCCTCCAAGCTTTCCCACCAACATAGAGCATCCTTCTCTATATAGTGGATAGCGATATCCAATTTATAATTTTCCGGGCATCAAGTAGTGACAAAGATTCTTTCCATGTTCTGAAGCCAAGCATCAGCTTCATATGGGTCTATCCCTCCAGAAAACTTCTCTACCCCCATATTTTTCATCATCGTTACCATCTTAAGGAAATCAGGGGGTGAGGCAGGTCCTTGGTTGTTGTTGATAACTAATTGTTGTTGCTGCTTCATTTGATCCAACATGTGGTATAGTAAGCCCATCATTGGATCTCCTCCTACCACCTCTGGTCCTTGCGGTCCTATAGGTATATCTCCTTGTCCCTGAAAGGTATCTTCTTGACGATGTTGCTCGTTGTTACAATCAGGAGGATTTTGGTCAACACGTGGTCTACCGAGGTTACATTTCCCCCTTATATCTGCTCCTAAGGTTGTAGAATCATCGTTTATTCTTGTCTCTAACCTTCCATCCTCAACTAGTATGTCATTTGCTATCCCAGAACTTTGATGTTCGGAACCAGATGGCAACCACCCAACCGACCACTATTATCTCCAGGTCTTGACATCTACATGAGATGAGTAAGTTAAGTCCTAAAAATCCTATCTAAATTAGCATTGGACGCACCAGTTTATCCTAATTGCCTCTTTGCGACCATTTTGACTCGATAAAACAATTGAAAAACCAAGTCCCAATGAGCATCGAGAACTATGCTCTGATACCACTCTTGTAACACCCCCTAACCGAACTAGGAGTTGAACGGCCGAGAATGCTACTTGATGTAGCTGGAGACTAGTCAACTGAGGTTATCAGAACATCTCTAATAACTACAATTAACCTGTCCACCAACTCATCCCACTATATTACAGTTTTAGGCTAGCCAACCCTTGCTGTAATAAAGTGTTAGGACGGTCGGACTAGGCCATAATCATTTTGGAACTAGTTATGAATATAAAACAACGTTTTATTTGATAATCTATTAAAGTCTTTACAAAAAACTTAAAATTTACTTGGCCAAGATTCTATAATCCAAAAAGGTTTACAAACATAATTTTACAAAAAGGCAAACAAACCTACACTGGCACCTACCGTCCAACTCCCTCTAAGGCTTTCCCTTCTATTGGTTACCTGTAACAAATAGTAGCATCTTGAGTAATCTAAGATTACTCAGTAAGAACGGGCTCTCTAAACATCATTATATAAATATAATGCTCCCAACCCAAACCCAAAATAACAATCAGCACTGAACAATCAAATGCGATAATCAAATGCATGCAAATATAATAAATGTGATATTACCATCCATTCCTCACCACCACTACCACCACTAACACCACCACCACAACAATCACCACCAACACCACCACAAACACCACCACCAAGTAACCACGGTCCACCACCGTGTCCAACCCACCTATCACGGCACTAACCCTTCCCGTGTGGCCCTTCTCCCATCACCAGGGGTTGCCTTTATACAATTTACATTTTAAGGTTATCACTTATAATTCAGCATTACGTTGATTCTGATCTTACCCAAGGTGATGTACCCAGCTACATCTCTACCACACAGGCCAGAGCAGGTACAACCCTCAGGCCCCAACCGCCTCACTCACGGCACCAATCACTACATCGTCATGCAGGTCTCGGACGGTAGCTAGCCGTCCCAAGAAAATGGAGATCAGACATCAACTGCCACCATCGGTTATGGAAGTAGACACACTACAATCCACTAACCGAATCATGACATGTAGCTAGCTTATGTCACTCGATCTGATTATGAGTACAAAGCCTTCCATACTCACTAACCGAACCCTGAGTACATAACACTCCTACACCCGTCCATATTTTATATTTAACATGATTATCACATAAATACATGCATACTCATCAACATGAGTATAACTCATTAATCACACGATACTTACCTTGCACTGTCAACTCTAGCATGTATTACTACTACTAAAGCATTCATGCATAATCAATAATCAACACCATGCCTAACGTGCAATTCTAACATATGCAAATTCGATAACTATCACAATATCTAACGTGCATCCCTAGCACGTCTAAATCAATCAAATATGAATCCAATCAATCCATAAATCAAATAAACAATCAAGCATTATAATGACCTAATAATCAACTAATCCATTAAGCCTAAAAACCATGTCCGTATAATTCTACCGAAAATCGGACATTATAACGGCTTAGAAAATTGACTAATCAATGCAACCTAATAACCATTTGAGTATAATCCTACCAAAAATTGGGCATTATAACGGCTTAGTAATCCACTAATCAATTCAACCTAATAACCATGTAAGATAATTCTATTGAAAATTGGGCATTATAACGGTAAGCATAAAATGGCTAAGTACGAAATCTAAACCGCTATGGGATATTAATTAAAAGAATAAACTAAAAATTAACCTAACCATGTTCTACTTCACATGGCCAAACTTACCTTGACTTAGCTGACTTGGTTCCCGAAAGCTAAAGCCTTAAGAACTCGTGCGGACTAGTTTAAGTTTAAGTGAGATTTTAGAGAGATTTTTGTGTACCTTGGAAATGAAATCGACCTCTAACTTATATAGGGAGTAAGCCAAGCAGGAGATGTCTAATAAGGAGCTTAGTGGCGTGGTTGAGACACCAAGACACTCCCTTGGCTTGACACTTAACACAATATAACACAAAGATGGTTTTAAAGGCCAACATGTGTCCATGAGGTGTAATGTCTTCTTGTGTACGACCTGATATGCTTCCACCTCAACCATGAGGTGTAATTTGTGACAAAAAAATGTACAGGAAGTTGCCAAGATGCCTGGACACCAAGCTTGCTCAAAAACCGCCTAATAGAAAAATGACACCTAGGTGATTCTAGAACTATCTAAGGAGCATGAGGTGTAAGATCAGGTTGGAGATGGCTTCTTAGGTCGACAACAAGTTCTTGAC
Source organism: Iberis pinnata (assembly GCA_900406425.1). Lineage (NCBI taxonomy): Eukaryota > Viridiplantae > Streptophyta > Magnoliopsida > Brassicales > Brassicaceae > Iberis > Iberis pinnata. The sequence continues at coordinate 23,586 of OVBE01002842.1, read as the reverse complement.
TCACTCTTTATCAACTTTGATCTGTCCCAAAGTCGTGCATAGCTTCAAAGTTAGACATTTGGACCAATCATGTCCAAAAGATCATAACTAGCTAGGTGTAAAAATCTGATTTGTTGATGCTTCAAGTAGGAGGTATCAAACTTTCATTCCCAATAATTTTAAGATCCTTTATATCCCTTTCTATGTCTTGGAAAGTCTCAGATTAGACGCTCAATCATTCCTTGCTTTATGGAAAAATTCAAGTTATTCAACCGAGCCATTTCGGATGATTTTTGTGCAAGTAGGTGGTGTTGGCTTCCCATTGGTCCATTTTTATTATAAGTATTTTCAACATTCTAGTATATCCAATACTTATAAATTGACCCCTCACTTAATCACTCTACTAGACTTTGTCCCATAAATGGCCTATATCCCTTATTTTACCGAAAATGTAGTTTTCAGCAATTTCAACTTTCTCGGCCAAATNAATTTCAACTTTCTCAGCCAAACTTTCCTTTCGTTGGCTAATCCTATTTATCCTTTTTGATAAGAAGCCATTTAGATAATTAATTACTCAAAGGATCCTTCCTTTGTCCATTTTATCTTAGCTCGGTTCATCTTGACATAAGTTTGGCCTTATACGTCCTTCTCGGCCTATACCCTAAACTGATCCTATAAATTAACCCTTTCAACCTATAACCAATATTTCTAAAAACTCATCTAATATATACTCTATATATATATTATATATCCATTTAAATGTACATATGCTACAACTGTTGATAGTTCATTTAGTTGTTTAATTAGTTTTCATATTTCAGTTGTTTAATTTTATAAATACTAGACTCTAAACTGATACTATAAATTAACTCTTTCAACCTATAACCAATATTTCTAAAAATTCATCTAATGTATATACTCTATATATATTATATATCCATTTAAATGTACATATGCTACAACTGTTGATAGTTCATTTAGTTGTTTAATTAGTTTTCATATTTCAGTTGTTTAATTTTAAAAACACTAGACTCTAAACTGATACTATTAATTAACTCTTTCAACCTATAACAAATATTTCTAAAAACTCATCTAATGTATATATACTCTATATATATATATATATATATATATCCATTTAAATATACATATGCTACAACTGTTGATAGTTTATTTAATTGTTTAATTAGTTTTCACATTTCAGTTATTTAATTTCAATATCGTAATTACCTTAACAATAGACCCTAAAATGATACTATAAATTAACCCTTTTGACCTATAACCAATATTTCTAAAAACTCATCTAATATATATATCCATTTTAATGTACATATGCTACAACTGTTGATAGTTTATTTAGTTGTTTAATTAGTTTTCACATTTCAGTTGTTTAATTTCAAAATCGTAAACCTTAACACTAGACCCTAAACTGATACTATAAATTTGTGTCACCCTTTCTGGTAAACAGATTTTTTGTTTTTTATGAAACCAATATGGTATCCTAAACCCTAAACCATAAATGCTTAAATATACCACAAAACCTAAATTCCCTACAAAATAAAAGTTTCAACAACTTTATAATAATTGTTTATTAAGTTGTTTAGTTTTGTTAACTATTTTTTTAAAACTCATTTGGAAAATTAATATAAAAACTGGCCAATGAACAGTTGAGACGGAGATAGTAAACGAGTTACAACATCCACCGTTGTATATATTTAGACAACTTAATTCATTCAATCTTAGCCGTTGTTTTCTTTCGAGTTTCTTATGCCTGGAAACTGAAAATTTCGCAAAAAAAATTTATAGTTCTAAACCTAATCTGTCATCTCCATATTATTAATTCTAAACCTAATCTGCAATAGTCGTTCCATATTTCTCATATGGAGAACTCGTGGATTTGGCCGCAAAGGTATCATGTACATAGATCTCTCGAGAAATACTTTAATTCGCCGACTTAAATAGTTATTCTAACCTTTTTTGCGATTTAACATGGAGGGCTAGTCCCGAGTACTTGGAAGGAGTAACCAATTTCGTAAACTCATCAGCAAGAAGATTGGGTAATCTGACTGAAATGCTTTGCACATGTAGAGATTGCCAAAATTTATGCCATCAAAAATTAGAAAACATAGTTGATCATCTAGTAATTAGGGGTATGGATCCGATGTATCATACGATTGATTTCGCGCTTATTGATTCCATTTTTCTTAAGTGTTGATGTAAGTTGTTCTGAAATGGAGTTGTTCTGTAATGGAGTTCCAGACAATAAGATCCTCTTCTTTGTCTCTACTTTAGACAAAGCATGTTCCTTGTACCAACTGATGATGAACTGGCTCATCAACCAGCTTAGGTAAATATGTTTCTTTTAATTACCTTGTTGCAAGATTTTTAATCTTTTGGTTTCATAGCATCTTATTACCTTTTCTGTATTCATTTCAGTTTCACTTTAGAGGAAAATAGCAAGAAGACTGTTATACACTATAAAGTGAAATATGCATCACTACTTACTGCTCATGGAAGCATAGTTCTAATACAGACATTTTACTCACGTGAATATTATGTGCTATTATTAAAAATCTTTGCTTATTTTTGTGTTTGTAGGGCTGTCGAATAGCTGATACACCAAAAGGCTCAATGAGAGGCAAGTGACTGCGATGCTTAAAGCCACCTAACAATGGCCTCCAGTTAGGCAGGAAGTTGAAATACGATGTAGGTGTTATACTCTTGGGTAGATGATTCTTCAAATTGGTATGTTGTAATGAGAGCTACCAAAAAATAGATGATGGAGAAAGTGAAGATGCTGATGTTTGGTAGTAGATTGTAAGTCTTTTTATGTATTTGAAATACGATGTAGGTGTTCTACTCTGGGGAAGATGATTCTTCAAATTGGTATGTTGTAATGAGAGCTACCAAGAAATAAATGATGGAGAAAGTGAAGATGCTATGTTTGGTAGTAGACTGAAATAGTCTTGGTGATGTTTGATAAGTTTTATGGTTTTTAATGGTTTATTCCTTACATTATGTAAATACTAGTCTTTTGTATACATGGAAATTTTTTATGGTTATAATAAAATTATTTAATTTTTATTTGACAAACAATTCAAAAATATATTATAGCTACAAAAAATTTCAATTGTATAATTATAATAATATGAATTGTAGGGTGCACACCAGAAAAAATAATAATATTAATTATCGAGTGCAAAAAAACAAATTAATAATATTAATTGTCGGGTAATTACAACACAATAATAGCACAAATAGTTTGCTATCTTTTTAAAACAAACTGATATAGATGCAATCCAATTATAATACAAATCCAACGCTATTGAATATATAAAACTAAAGCTATTATTAAAAACCTTTAATTACAAATATACGGCGCTATTATAAAAATAAACAATTGTATCTTCAACTACGCTATCGCAACTTTAGTAATTATAGCATACATTAAATCCGCTATCTAATGTGTCCGACCTATAATGACGGGCACTGTCAGAGAGTTTAATTATCCGCTATGCAATCCTACGATAGCGTTTTTCGACCGCTAAGAAAACGCATATATCTTGTAGTGATCAGAATATGCTAGTAGAAAGTCTGGAGGAACAATGATATGCAAAAGAACCATGGCTAGTGCAAATTAAGAAAAAGTATATGACAATGAATTCGAAAGGGTAAAACCCAGAAAGATAATATAAATGAAAAGGTCATAGGCCATAAGTGTTTGAGTAAACAAGTTCATGAAACATGTAGCAGACATTTAAGAAAGAAGTCTCTCCTAAGTGTAACTAAAGAAAAGATAAAAAGGGGAATATGTGAATAAGTTGGATAAATTCAAGTGTCAAAGGGTAGATGTAGGACTCCTTAATGGGTAAAATCAGAAAACTTAGGTTTCATTAGCATTGGGTAGATGAGGTTCTAATTCTGTATGCATCTAAGTGTTCCTACCTTTAGCCTTCTGCTAAATCTCATTCCCTTTTGAGAGAACCCTTATTCTGGATCATTAACCATTGCATGAAGGGGTCATCTTCACTCCTTAACCCGTCTTTAACCAAATGAGTTCATTGAAAGCACATAACTTGATCCATGGTTCATGATTAAAGAATGTTAAAGGGGCATATGAATTTGAATACATTGTGGAAGTTGGAATTGGTCTGTGATGAACTGTGATGACTAGTATGGCTAAGGTTTTTAAGTAGGACGAACTTAGGACTGCATTCTATAACTAGTAACCAGGATATTAATACTACCTGTGTTAGCAGCAAGTTTTGGTTCTGAATTCTCACTTTCAAACCTCACTCTCAGACTTCTTAATTATTTGCTTGAGGGCAATCAAGGATTTAGTTTGGGGGAGTTGATGTCTCTGTATTTTCATTGTTTTTAGGAGTCATTTAGCATCAATTTTGAGGTCTTTTATGTGTGCATATATCACATTTATAGTTGTTATTAGCAAGTCTGTGATTTTTTTAGGATTTTTGCATTAGTATTCGCATATGCACGCATTTTGGAGATTTTTCAGGACTTTCAAGAGCTTTCATGATGATTTGTGAAAATTCAGAAGAGGAAAGGAAAATGTATGGAATGGACCAGTACAAGGCCCGGATCGATCCAAAGGACGATCCAACTTCAATGCGGATCAATCCAGCTTCACCATCGGATCGATCCAGCTTCAACATCCGGCTCGATCCAACTCCTAACTCACCTCGACCCTGGCCAAAGCTTCACGTCGGTCCAACTTCAAACTCGGCTCAATCCACCTCAACACCCGTATCGATCCACACCAACCCACATCTCGGCCATGGCTCTATCCATCTCAACCCTTTGGCTCGATCCAGAACAAGGCCCAGATTGATCCAAAGGTCAAGCCAACCTCAACTGCGGATCGATCCATTTTCACACCCATATCGATCTCTCTCTTTTTGGCTCGATCTCCCTCTTGGCCTCAACTGCGGATCGATCTCACCACCTAAGTTGGCTCGATCACGCACTTCTCTGATCGAGCCAAACATGCTCCGACCCAACCAACTCGAATCCAGAATGGACCTGACCCAAGACCCAAGCCAATGATTGTATTTTGTCTTTTTGCGTTTTTGGGCTTTTCCTTAACAATATATAAGCCCTAAACCGCCTCCTTTTTAGGGAGTTCTGTTTTTGTTGCCATTTTAGGTTTTTTTCTTAGGTTTTTTTTTCCTTTGTTGTTCTTAGTGTTCTTGGTGTAAAAACTCATATTCCTTTAAGTTTCATGCTAATATATCGTTTTCTTTTACTTTCTTGTTTAGTTTAAGGTTGTTATCTATCTGATGCATGTTGATCTTCTGTTTTTCATTTTAATCTTCTATTTTAGCTTTGATCATTTTATGCGTTTGTTACTGTTTCATTGTTGTTCTTATTTTCTGGGTTTGAGTTCTTGTTGTTCTTCATAAGTTTGACATTTGATCATCATGTTTAGCTTTAAGGTTATGATTTTTGTTTTTACTGCTTTCATACTCATGAGTAGTGAGTAGTTTTCTTAAGTTCCTAAGGATGGGGTAGACTAGGGTTGATGTTCTGATCTTACTTTAGCACCTAAGCTTGTTTGCATGTAGATCCCTCATGTTTCATTGTGCTTAATGCTGGTTTCTTTCACGCCAATCAAAATTTGATCTTGGGCATTCCAGCACCCAAAAAGTGTTCAATGGGATGCATGATCATGGTGATTTCAGAGATTTTCTCATCCTAGCGTAACGACTTAGATGCTTAGGATCTGCATCTCAGCCTAAAGAGTTAGATGTTTAGGGGGCTTTTTGGCTTTAGTAGGTTGGTTCTTCATGCCTTCTAGGTAGTGTACCGTTAACGAGAGTTAGGTCTGGTTCGCTTAGGTTGATTCCATTTATCAAGGGATTGGACTTGGTTGCATATGAATCTACTGTCTAGGGATAGCTTATTGTTTGAGGTATGTTAGGTGCTTAGGTAGATTGGGATAGATATATGGTCGATAACCCTTGTCCTCAGAAACTGCTTTACATTTTATTGCATTTTTACCCTCTTTGCTTTTCCTCTGTTTTCTTACCTTTTACCCTTTTTACTTACTTATGCATGTTGCTCTTGTTTCTGTTTTTTTTTTTAGTTCCAACATGTTTTATTTCACCTAGGAGCTGTTAGTAAACCACCTCTTTACTGCTTGGCTTGAATCATTAGTATCCATAACATCCTGATTGTTAGTATCTCACCTATTTGGATTGACGCCTCATCTATACTACAACGCATGATTATGATGGGTAATTAAAATCTGTAAAATCTTACTATCAAGAATAAAAGCTAGAGAGCTCAAAAGAAGTCTCAAGAAAAATACGACTTTATTTTGAGAGATTCTTTTGTTAGTTTTATTTAGTGTTGTAATATATCTTTTATCTTTATATATCAATAAAGATAAACAGTTTTTTCCCTAAGCCTAAAGTAATACCAGTCGAATTTCTATAGAGCACACAAGAAGTAGGTTTGAAAAAAATCCCAACAATTGGTATCAGAGTTCCAGGAAGAGCATAATTTCGCGTGTGCTAGGAGACGATCGCAGATCTAGAAGTTAACTTCTATAGAGATTTATAAAGAAGGATAAATCGATATGGAACACACTCAGGCGAGATTTGAGATCGAGAAGTTCGATGGTAAAGGGGACTTATGGAAATATAGGACAAAAGATTCATCAACTCATAGTGGAGACTTTTCTTTTAAAGTTTTAGACGAATTATAGTCTAAAAGGAGTAAGGAAGATTCCATGGTTGAATCAAAGGGATATGTTTATAAGAAGTATGAGTTCTGGGAAAAAGTAATACAAGAAGAGATGGACTCTCTTCAGAAGAATCAGACTTGGGTTTTGATTGATAAACCGATCAATACAAAATTAGTAAGCTGCAAGTGGATCTTCAAGTTAAAACCAGGGATTCCAGGAGTTAAAAAACAAAGGTACAACGCTAGGTTGGTTGCCAAAGGTTTTTCACAAAAGGAAGGAAGTGTTATTTTACACAAAATACACACAAGTCAAAATCCACCAGATTCCCTAATTAAGTTCTTATCCAGAAAACAGTTTGATCTCTGTTGCGATATCCTTCAAGTCAGTTAAGGAGGAGACGCTCCAGGTAGCTCCACTTCTAGAGTCTCAACCTCGCGGTGATAGAAAACAAGTTAGTTTTCGAATTAGGAGAAGTGGGAAAACTCAAGAAAAAGAGTGATGGAAAGTTACCTGGAGAAAAGGAAAAGTCGAGGAGCATGTCAAGTTAGAAAGAATATGCAAGAGAGAAGTGATTTCACAGGTTTGTGAAATCAAAAGGAAGGAAAAAGAAGATCGGATGAAAGGAAGAGCTTAATGAAGCTTAAAAGAGTCGCGACAAGGAAGAAACTCACCAGAAACTCCATGGACTTTGGAGATGAGTCGAGTTGGTCGGCGCGAGGGAGAAGATAAAGCCAAGGATTAGGGTTTGTTGACTCAAACCTGCACATGGGCCAAAGAAGATATGGGCCGAATTGAGTTAAAAAATCGGTTGGGATTTTGGTAGAAAAGTGCATGGGTTTCATAAAGAGATGGGCCAAATTTGGGATCAAAGAAAATTGGGATAAAGCTAAGGAATTTGCTTAAAGGCTCAAATCTAATTTGGATAAGGAAATTAAAGTCTAAGGTGGAGTTTGTGAACATTAATATATTCCAATTAGATAAGGATCCAAAGAAATGAAAATTCCTAAATATATGGAAAATATAAGATTAGACTTAATCTTTTAGAAAATTTCATATCTTATCAGAACTGGAAATTTTGATATCCTATAGGGAATATGAAACACTCCAGACCTATAAATATATATCTCCCTCAAAGGTTTAAGGCATCCGAGAATCCGAAAGTTTTGTGGCAACACAAGAGAAAAAAAGCTAGAGAGCTCAAAAGATGTCTCAAGACAAATACGACGTTATTTTGAGAGATTATTTTGTTAGTTTTTATTTAATGTTGTAACAGATCTCGTATCTTTATATATCAATAAAGATAAACAATTTTTCCCTAAGTCTAAAATAATACCAATCGAATTTCTAAAAAGCACATAGATTTGAAAAAAATCCCAACAAATATAAAAAATCTGATAATTTTTTTTTATATTATCACCTTTTCCAAATTTCGTGTACAAACAATTTTCTGTGAACGGTAAGACTTTTTGTTTGGTTGACAAAAATGGGTCTCAAAACTTTTTTTTTTTTTGCTTAAGCAACTTATACCAAAAACATATAGGGGGTGTATTGGATGTGGAATTTGGAAGGATTTGTGTTAAATTGATAAATCTACTGTTATTCAAATAAGAATTTTAAAATGTCTCACAAAATCTACTGTTATTAGACTAGTGATTTTAAAAAAGTCTCATGAAATCCACTGTTATTGGAAATATTTTAAGTAGTGGATTTCTGATGATTTGATGGTATTTCAGTGGATTTTCTTGGTTAAAAATACAAAATCTCAAATCACATGGTTTTAGGTGGGATTGTAGAGAATTTTAAAAAAATCATATGGATTTCCTAATTCACTTAAAATCACCTAAAAACTCACTAAAACTCAAATCACTTCAAATCATATCAAATGTTTGTTTGAATACACCCCCATATAAAAAAGCTCTATACGTAAAAACAATGAGTGAAATAGAAACGAACAAAAAAAACTCAAAAATGACAAGTTAGATAATCCGGAAGCAAATATAGATCTCGCTGTGCGATATAGGACCTCCTCTCGTGATGTCGTTAGTTTTTGCTGCATTATTAACATGAGTATGCATTCTTCCAAGAAATATTTATATAAAGAAGCTGGCCAGTTTAAGGCCCATCCGTTGGGTTTTAACATTTGGGCCCAATTTTTTCACTAGCGTACTGCGTTCATCTCCTTATCTAATGTTGTGTTTTCAGTTAACTAAATAAAACATAATAATCGAGGACATACAAGCTAATGGGTTTTCATAGTTTCATTTTTTATTTATTTTGTCAACATTACAAGATTTTTACAACAACGTGTATTAGGAAGAATCGAACTCGGGATGTTTGAGACACGCACTGAAAACTCAACTACCTGGCTACAAGGTGTTCGACTCATATTTTCATTTTTATATCACTACATAATACAACTTAATGTAAAATTAAAGGAAATTCTAAAAAATGTCATAAAAACTAGATATATTCCAAAAATATCATACACTCTCAAAAGTTTCAAAAATATCACATTTTTCCAAAAATACCACTAAAATGTTTTTGTTCTAAAAATACCATAAAATTTGAAATAGCTTTAAAACTTCAAATTTTAACCCCAAAATCAAACCCTATACCTTGAAAACTAAATCTTAAACTCTATTTATTGAATCCAAACCCAAAATTTTAAATTCTAAATCCTTAAAATTTATTTTTTATGTTTTTGCTATTTTTGGAATATTTTGAAGTGTGGTATTTTTGAAACTTTTGGGAGTGTAATATTTTTGAAATTTGAACTATTCAAGGAATTACTCTTAAATTAATGTTGTAACTTAAGTGAGGGATTTCGCATTAGTATTTTGACTACTCTTTATATGGTAGCAATCGGGAGAGTGTAGCTGGAATTGAAGATATCAAGATGAAATAATTTAATAGGTTTCGCATCTTATGAGATCTCTTTTTTAAAGAAAAAAATTCAATGATATGAACAATGTTAAGTAGAACAAAATATATAAAATATCAAACATTAATATAGTTTAATAATGATTATTTTTCTCAAATAAGATTTGAGATTTTTTATATATATGTTGTTAAGGTTATTTGATTTTAATAGAATCTTAACCAACAAAAAATAATATATGCTAATAAATAATTATCTCTTAATTTTTTGCGTGAATATTTTTACTTTATTATGACAATGTATTTAGTTTTTTTGTGTGGGGTTCCAAAAATTTCGTCTCCAGCTCTAGAAAGGAGTCAGATCAAATAAGACTAAACATAGATTTTCATTTATTTTAACGAATTAGAAGAAGAACACAAACCGGATGAGTAAACCCAAAAACTTCTTTGGTTTTATATTTGTTACTAGTAGTAACTTACTACTAATACATTACATTGTTGTCTTAAACTCAGTCACGTGTGATATTGTTACGTATACTCGTATACAATAATATCCCACCATGCTTTTTTAATTAAATGGAGTACTAAATGAAATTTTGATTTTTGAGATATCTGAAGACTCTAGAAGATGCCAAATCAACCAACATACCAAACTTTTTCGAGGCAATTCAAGCTAACTAAATTGGAATTGAGTTCCTTTTTTTCCTCTTTTGTCTTACGAATTAGTTCATAGGAAACTTCCTCCAACATTTATATTATATAAAAACACGTTTTATCGAAAAAAGAAAATTTGAACGACAAATGGTAGGTAAAACACACTATAATTTTGAGAGGAAATAAACATAATTATATGATTATATGTGTTTGCTTTTGACGAAATAATGTAAAATAGTTACTAAAAAAACGTTTCATGTGTAAAGAAAAATAATAAGATAATGGTACTTCTATTTTTTAGCAAACAAAAAATATAGGTGAATTTTCAAAAATAACACAAAACTAGGTTTATTCCAAAAATATCACACACTCCAAAATATTTCAAAAATACCATACTTATTCCCAAAAATACTACAAAAAATACCATAAAATTTGAAATAGCTTTAAAATTTCACATTTAAACCATAAAACCACAAAACTAAACCCTACCTCTTCAAAACTAAATTTTAAACTCTGTTTAATGAATCCAAACCCAAATTTTAAATTTTAAACCTTTAAAATTCACTTTTTATGTTTATGGTATTTTTGGAACATCTGGGAGTGTGTGGTATTTTTAGAAGTGTATGATATTTTTTAAAATTTGAATTTGGTTTAGTATTTTAAGGAATTTCTCAAAAGAATCTAAGTAGGAATCAAAGGAAAAATTAATTGAATAAACAAAATATTGGTTGGATTTGAATTAATAATTTACGTATAATATTTTGTTAATTAGAAAAGCATGGGATAATATAAAAGAAGAGGTCAAACTATAGGATTCCGTTAGCTAATAATTAAAGAAACCAGGAAGTTTCAAATCATCAAGTGCGGTCGGTTGAAAAGCTTTGAAGATCTTTTCAAACTAAAATCAAAATTACGGCACGTGTCAGTAATAATCTTTAGGTAAGAAGGACACGTTTTCTTCACTTTGTCGCCTTATGTCGGAATGCTATAAAGGCAATGACGTGTCTTTTTATTAACGGTATCGTACATTTGGCGGCAGATTTCAACCGTTAGAAAACCTGCCGTCTTCCTTTTTTTTTTTTGCGTTTTGATAGTAACTATTTTTATTTTTGGAAACAACTATAATTACGAATAATCACAATACATGTTCACTTTTGGTTATATTCACACTTATAGTGAACGTACTTTTGGTTCTTTCTTTTTGTCCACTTTCGGTTTTACTCGTGCTTTCTTGACATTGCTTGTCTAAATCTACCGTTAATACATTCACACTTCCTTTAAACTTTGTGCCCGAATTTACTAACTCAACTTATGCCGATATTCAGTCTAGATTCACTTGATTTGGCAATTACTCAACACAAGAACTTGATCACCGAGTTCGGTATTACCCTACGTCTCGGGAAGGGATCGGTATCCCTTCAACTGCATCCACTATTATGAAACAATTACAAAGGGAAGATACTCTTAAGTATCTTGAATTACAAGTTAGAGATCTAATCTCTAAGTAACTAGCCTATTTTATGAATACAACAATAAATCACAAAGAGCATAAGAAGATAAGTGATTTCTCCTTATTGAAATGATCCTTGAACTCTTGAAGCTTCAATGTCGAATCTTGGCTCTAACTCTCTGCAATTCTCTGTTTCAGGTTGATCTCGAAGAAGAAGACTCTAAATCCTCACTTCAGCTTGTACCGAAAACTAATGAGCCCACATGTACATATATATTCGAATATATCATATTCTAATTAACCATCTTGGGGCTTGCGCAAGGCCCATAAGGAACATGTGCTTTAGTTTCTAAGTCTGAATGAGATTGGGCTTAACTTCTTAGCCCAACAACTTGGCAATTAGGTTTCAATCTCCTCCATTGTCGAATTGATACTCCTTAGCCGCCTCATACAAAAGACTTTTCCTCTTCTCTTAAGCTTGACTATGGCGATTCTTCTCTCTGAGTTTTTCTTTCAACCATCTTGCATGAAAGCATCTTGTGTAGCAGCTGCTTAAGACCTTCACGAAACCACCGGTAAGCTTCTCTTGACTGAACCCTAGAGCTTTAGCTGACTACAGATGCTTTTCATTTTTAATGATCGTAGTGATTTTCTGACACTTTTCTTCTTCTTGTATCTCACTACTTAGGACGACTTTTGGTGAAGAAGAAGTGACATCTCAGTCTTCAGGTGCTCCTCCTGGTAAGAAACTCCTCCTCGAATCTTTTACTCTTGCTTCCTACTCCTTCTTCTATCTGCATGAAAACTAACTCTAAATTTTCTATAATTTCTGAGTCTTGACTTGTGCAGATCTTGAGGAACAACCAGATATGCCTTTTGAGCTTCCGCTGTGCCATCAGAGCCTAACCCAGGTAATAAATACCTTTATCCCTTTTGCAAGCTTTCTTAGTATCAGAAGCTCCTTCTTGACCTGAAGCTAAGATACTAACTTTATGTTGATTTCTTGCGAGGTGACCCGATATGTTCCTGCAACAACACTCAAAAGGAAAACAAGAAACTCCCTTTCTCCTGGTTAGACTGTCCAATGCCTAGGTAAAAATTAACAAGATCTGACCTTCTTATTGATTTAACAAATAAAACATGTTCTAACTTTTCTGGTTATCTATTTTACATGTTTTAAACACTTCATACTTGGGCGAAGTCATTCTGGTTTCTTAAACCACTCGTAGCTGACCTAGCCTCTCCTCAAACCTTGGTCCATGTAAGGATTTCGTGAGTAAGTCAGTTGGATTTTCTTTCGTATGAATTTTGCTAACCTTAACAATACCATAAGAAATAACATCCCTAATAAAATAAAGTTTAACATCAACATGTTTAGTACGTTCATGAAAAACTCCATTCTTTGTTAAACAAATAGCACTCTATGAATCACAAAAACAGTAGGTACTGAGCTGGAAATTCTCAGCTCAGCACAAATACCTCTTAACCACATGGCTTCTTTAACAGCTTCTGTTAAGGCCACATATTCAGCCTCAGTTGTGGATAAGGTCACTAGCTGTTATAAGCCTGATCTCCAACTAATAGTGTTTCCACCAACTTGAAACACGTAACCTGTAATTGACCTTCTTCTTTCTAAATGCGCAACAAAATCTGCGTCTACAAAACCAATAATATCAAATTCTTCTCTTTTAGTAAAGGTTAAAGAATTTTCTAAAACTCCCTTAATGTAATGCATCATCCACTTCACTGCTTGCCAGTGTGTTCTTCCTGGTTTTCCCATGAATCTGCTAACTACCCCTACTACGTAAGCTAGATCTGGTCTTGAGCCGACCATAGCATATATTAAGCTCCCAACAGCACTTGCATAAGGAACATTTTCCATTAATGTTTCTTCTTGAATCTGTTTTTGTTCATCCAAACTTCTCAGTTTAAATTAGGAACCAATAAGGGTAGTAACAGGCTTTGAATCAAACATACTGAAGGTTTTCATAACTTATGTTAAGTACTTTTGTGATAGCTTTAGGATTGCTTTCTTTCTATCTCTTATTATATCCATTCCAAGAATCTTGCTTGCTGGTCCAAGGTCTTTCATTTCAAATGACTCCATTACCTTTAGCTTTAATTTCTGAATTTCAATAAGATCCTTCGAAGCCAGAAGCATATCATCCACGTAAATTAAGAGATAGATCTGATCTTGAACTTCTGAACCATTCACGTATACACACGCATCATGCTCACTTCTATCAAAGTTCTGTTCTTTCATGAAACTATCAAACCTTTTGTTCCACTATCTAGGACTTTGTTTCAATCCATATAGTGATTTCTGTAGGAAACAGACCTTTTCTTCACTTCCTTTAACTACATAACCTTCTGGTTGCTTCATGTAAATCTCTTCATCTAGGATCCCATGAAGAAAAGTTGTCTTCATGTCTAATTGTTCCAGTTCCATGTTATGTTTAACAACTAATGATAGAAGTAGCCTAATTGAGACATGCTTCACAACTGGTGCAAACACTTATGTGTAATCAATTCCTTCTACTTATGAAAATCATTTAGCAACTAATCTTGCTTTGTACCTAGGACCTTTAACACTAGGAATTCCCTAATTTTTCTTAAAGATCCACTTGCTTCCTATAATATTTTTATCCATTGGTTTATCCACCAGAATCCAAGTCTTGTTTTTCAACAAAGATCTCATTTCCTCATCAGTTCCTTCTTTCCACTTCTCCCATTCCTTGCTATTTCTATCTTCTGAGTATGAAAGAGGTTCATCTACATCCACTGATGCTGCTCCAGATAATGCATAAGCAACAAAGTCTGTATCTGTGAATCTAGAAGGTGGTTTAGTTTGTCTCCTCACTCTATCTCTTGCCAACAAGTATTCTTAAAGATCTCCAGTTTCTTCTGCTCCATCTTCATTTAGCTCATGTCCAGTGTCTTGGTTTAATTAAGTTGAGAAATCATTTGACTGATTTATAACTTCTCCTTGAACCTGACCTGTTTCTGACTGGGAATCACTTGACTGATTATAAGTCAGATGAGTAAGGACTTTAAACTGAATAGGATTTCCTTTTGAGACCTTTTCTTGAATTTCTGACATTTTTTTTTCAAATCATCTTTGTATACTTTTTCTTCATTGAATATGACATCTCTGCTTATCACACATCTTTGATCCTCTTCATTCCATATTATGTAGCCTCTAACCCCTTGAGGATATCCTACAAAGTATCCTTTAGAAGCTCTAGGATCTGTCTTGCCTCGTATTGTGTGAACGTATGCTATACAACCAAACCTCCTAAGGTGAGACAGATTTGGCTTTGTTCTTGTCCAGATTTCTTCAGGCTGTTGATTAGATACACGGTTGTTGATGCAGCTTCAGCCCAAAAATTTTGTTATAGTCCTGATTCAGAAAGCATACATCTTACTTTTTCCATTATTGTCCTATTCATCCTCTCGGATACACCATTCTGCTATGGTGTATAGGTACGCGTCCTGTGCCTAAGAATTCCATTTTCTTTACACTCTTCATCAAATTGCTGATTGCAAAACTCTAATCCATTATCTTTTCTCAGGCATTTAACATGCTTTCCTGTTTGATTTTCAACTATCCTTTTCCATTCTTTGAATTTTGAGAAAGATTCATCCTTAGTTCTTAGGAAGTAGATCCACACTTTCCTTGAATAATCGTCTATACATGTAATGAAGTACTTACATCCACTTAGACTTTGTGGGTTTGAGGGAGCTCCCCACAAGTCAGAGTGAATGTAATCCAAAACAGACTTTGATGTGTGTTTTCCTTTTCCAAAACTTTGTTTCTTTGATTTCCCCAGAACACAGTTCTCACAATTCTAAGTCTGTCATTTCTTTCTCATCTATGAATCCTCTTTTCTCCAGAATATCCATTCCAGTTGTGCTCATATGTCTCAATCTAGAGTGCCATATAGGAGTCATATTCTGGGGCTTCTTAGCTACTGCAGCTTGATGTTTAGTAACAGTTCCTTAAAGGTAGTATAATCCTTCATTGTACTTTCTAGACAAGACTTTCCTATTTTCGTTATAAAAGGTGTTAACAAAGTCCTAACCTGAGTATTTACATCCTGCTTTTTCAAGCATACCATTTGATATAAGGTTCTTGCCCATTGTGGACATATACCTCACTTCTGATAGAATAACTTCTGAGTTATCAGGATTCACAATCTTGATCTTCCTAATTCCCTTAACTTCACTGTAAGTATTGTTTCCCATCAAGACTTTTCCTCCTTCAAACTCTTCCAGATCATATAGTAACTCTTTGTTTGGTGTTATATGAAAGGTACATCCTGATTCAAGGACTCATTCTCCTTTCGTATCATGTAGACTTACTGTAAGCACCAGAGGTTCCTCCAAGTATATTGCAACATTTGCAAACTCATGAGCATTACTTTGAGGACCTTCATCTTTTCTGTCTGGACAGTCATGTTTCCAGTGACCCTCCTTACCACACAAGAAGCAACCTTTTGTATTTTTCTTGTTATTCTTATTTTTACCTTTACCTTTTGTCTTACCTTTGTTCTGTTGATTCTGTTTCTTATCATATTTACCTTTGCTGTGAACAAGGAGACCTTCGGCTTGGGCTTTACCTGCCTTAGTATCCAAGAAATCTCTCTTTTTTTACTTTGCAGAAGCTACAACTTCTCTTAAGCTAAGTGTCTCTTTACCGTATTTAAGTATTTCTTTTAGATGATCATATCTGTTAGGTAGAGAACTTAGAAGAAGAATAGCTTGTACCTCTTCTGATATTTCAATTCCCATGTTTTCTAGGTCTGAGATTAGCTTTAGATATTCATCAACATTTTGATCAATGGACTTAGAATCTTGCATCTTGAATGTGTAGAATTTGAGTTGTAAATATATTCTGTTTGGCAATGAGCTCTCCATGTATAACTTGTCTAAAGTACTCCACATATCAGCTGCTGTTTGACAGATGATAATATTCCTTAGTACTTTATCTGTAACATTTGGGATGATTATACTCTTTGCTTTTTCTGAATTTTCTTCCTTTGTAGGGTCTTTTTCTTTTGGTGGTTTTGTTGAAGACTCAAAAATCTCTTGTCCTTCTGCTGGTGGATTTGGAGCTGCATCTTCTTTGTAACGATCAAAGTCATAAAGAATATGTTTGAAACCAATAACCTGGAAGTGAGCCAGCATCCTAACCTTCCACAGCCCAAAGTGACCATCACCATCAAACCTTTCAACCTATATACGAGTACTTACCATCAAGTTATCTCGCATTGCAGAACAAAGATAAGTATTCTAATCAATCAAAGAAATAAGAAAACAGAAGAAACTACATGTTTCTTTACCTTTCTTGATTTCTTTCATAACACAGACTAAATTATGTTTACCTTTTCTGCAGGTCCCTTTGATCTTCTTGTGACTGATCAAGATTGTATAATCGCAATGATTGAGCTGATACCGCAGCTCTGATACCACTTGTAAACTTTGTTCCCGGATTCACTAACTCAACTTATGCCGATATTCAATCTAGATTCAATTGCTTTGTCAATTACTCAACACAAGAACTTGATCACCGAGTTTGGTATTATCCTACGTCTCGGGAATGGATCTGTATCCCTTCAACTGCATCCACTATTCTGAAACAATTACAAAGAGAAGATACTCTTAAGTATCTTGAATTACAAGTTAGAGATCTAATTTCTAAGTAACTAGCCTATTCTATGAATACAACAAGAAATCACAAAGAGCATAAGAAGATAAGTGATTTCTCCCTATTGAAATGATCCTTGAACTCTTAAAGCTTCGATGCCGAATCTTGGCTCTAACTCTCTGCAATTCTCTGTTTCAGGTTGATCTCGAAGAAGAAGACTCTAAATCCTCACTTCAGCTTGTACTGAAAACTAATGAGCCCACATGTACATATATATATTCGAATGGATCAAATTCTAATTAACCATCTTGGGCTTGCGCGGGGCCCATAAGAAACATATGCTTTAGTTTCTAAGTCTGAATGAGATTGGGCTTAACTTCTTAGCCCAACAACTTGACAATTAGGTTTTACTTCCAATGAACGTACTATTATTGTCTATATATATATATATATACTAAAAATAGCTTATTAATGTTTATTGTAAATATTATGGCGTCTTAAACATGGCTTTTTATCCACCGTAATATAAAGTATGGACCAGTCAAAATATAAATAAGTATATTAACAAGTGTCGTCAACTCAGCCGGGAAAAAAAACTATAAACACAATTTTAGAATTACAATTTTTTTCGTAACTGTCGATAGAATTAAAAATTTAGATAGAGATTATATGATATGTTTTGGTTCTCGGAAAAGTTATACCCTTTGTCTTAGAATTTGTTATATATATAAAAGAAATCTTTTCTTTTTTTTTTTGCAAACAAAGGGCTTGAATGGAAGCCAAGTAAAAGTCGTTTTTATCTTCTCCCTCATAAATATTTATAACTTTTACGATTCATAAAAGAAAGTGAATAATACCCTATTTTTGGCAGATGAAAATGCGAGACATTTTTTGCTTTTTTGTTTGGTTTTGTTCGTGTACAATAAAAATTTATGGGAAGGTTCAAAACGAAGTGTTTAAGGTGCGGTTGAAGTGCGGGACAGTTAACGTAATTTTATTATTTTTAAAAATTATTTTTAAAACTAATAATAAATTTAGTACTTTTTAAAATCATTTTTATATCTCATTTTATAGAATAGTGGTGGTGCATAATGAGAGTTTAAAATAATTGATTTGACTATTTATATCACTAAACTACATTTATCTTTGTGTCACTTATCCGGAGAGAATCCAACAGTTAATGTGTTTATGTTGGATTAATGTAAGAATGAGTGATCAATCTGGAAGTCATTTAAGTCACTATTTATTTTTTTACTATTTTAATTATTCAAAATACAATAAAGTAAAATAGTTTTAAATTTTCAAATTTAAATTCAAAAATTATATCATAACCCAAAAAATCTAGACCTTAAATTTTATTCAATGAAACCAAACTCAATAATTTAAATTCTAAATTTTTAAAAATTAACTTTTATGTTTTGTAGTATTTTGGAAGTAAAAAAAGAAAGTGTGTAGCATTTTTAAACATAAATACTATCCTGCAACACTAATTTAAATTCATCATTCAAACATTATTCAGCACTGCTAATTTTATTATAACCATATTTGTCCTGCACCGCACTTAATTGTATTGTCCTGCTTGTTTTTTTTGTTTTTTTTTTGATAAACCGTGGAAGTTTCGAGCCTTTGGCCCATAATCTCCCCCGGTGCCCGGAGCCAGCCGTTAATAATACCTATTTAAGGTGTAAATTACTCCTTCCAAGGGGGTTTGAACTAGTAACCTTAAACACTTATTTTTTAATGTTCCGCACCACTTAATTTGTTGTTATCATTCGAATCCAAAATCTTATGTTTTTTCTTTCTTTAATTTTTGAATCTTAAACTGAGCAGATATTCAACGACCTGCATTGATTGGACACGATGGTTTTATATAAAAAGAATTAAGATAAAAAGATAAAAGATATGGAGGGAGTGGGAAGATGCTATTAAAATGAAAGGAGTGCATGAATCAATGGATGTGAGATAGTGAATGTCCCTATCTCTTATTTTACCCATCTTCTTTAATCATAACTCATGTTGTCTTCTCTTTGTGAGAAAAGTCGAAACATTATGGAGGTTATGTTCGTTTTGTTTCAATATTAATAACTAAAATCAAATATATTATCTCTATTGAAATAATGATTAGAATCCAGTACAGTTTGAAGGTTTAATCTTCTAAATCAGAGTTCATAGTCTAAAAAAAACTAAGTGATCTAGTGGTTACCATACTTGAAGAGGGATCACGTTGTTGGTCCAGGTCATAGATCAATTCCTTGTGAATGCGAAATTGCGAAAAACATTTTTTTTTTTTGGGTAAAAGATTAATATCATTGTTGGAATGAAAAGAGATACAAAAGTAGACAATAATGTTTCCTTGTCCAAAAAATAGATAAAAAACAGAGGAAACAGCTAGAGTTTTGTTAAAAAGCAGGATTGATCAATAAAACCAGAATTCCATCAAGTTGTTGAAGTTACTCATTTGTCTTCTTGCATTGATAATGTTTCTGATTTCCTTATCAATAGTCTTGAAGAGGTCAGTCGGTTGGAGTGTGTAGTTGTTGTGCACCTTGTTGTTTTTTTGTTTCCAGATATGGTACATGATGACATGAATGAAAATCTTCCGCAAAGTTACTGGGGCTTTGTCGAAATGATGAGATGACCATGTTAGCATCAAGGACCATGAATGAAAGCCAGCTCCTTGAAGTCGTAGCTGGGAAATAGCTTGCGTCCAGACCTGCATGGCAAAGGAACAGCACAGAAAAATATGGTCTCGGGTCTCAGGGAAAGCAAAGCATAAAGGATATAGTGAATCACCTATAATACCCCAGGAAAAGAGCCTGGACCGGGTTGGAAGCCTGTCATGGAAGGAGGTCCACAAGTGAAAAGCTTGTCTTGGTATGTGGCCTTTAAACCATACTAAATTGGACCAATTAACCAATATGCCTCTCGTCCTTATTTCCTCCCAAGTGAGTGCAGAGGAGAAGGTTTTTAGAGGCTTTCCATTTACACACCAGATGATCTCGTCTTCTTGTGATGAAGACCGAGGACTTGGTAAAGATTGCAAATACTATTGTAACTGAGTAGCCGCCGTCTGTCTTGGCCGAGATTGACCCCAAGATGCTGAAGATAAGGCTTCATTTACAGTTGAGTTGAGCTCAGTTCTGAAAAGACTTGGACCTTGGGCACCAACATAATCAATTAATGGTCCGTAAGGTGTCCAATAATCCAACCGGAAGTGAGTATTGTTGCCATTTCCTATCTTCTTCTTTATGAATTTCTAAGCTAATTGCCTCAGATGTAGGATAGATTTCCATGCCCATGAGTCAGAGAGGGTTGGGGTTAAGCTCCAGAAACTGTGTTGCTTGAGGTGATAATGGTGTTGCCACGCAACCCAAATGGAACCTGATTTTTTTAATAAGAGCCAACATAACCTCAGTCTTAGGGTGATATTGAGGCACTTGAAATTCTTTATACCCAATCCTCCTTCCTTTTTAGGTAGACAGAGATCATTCCAAGAGATTTTTGCATTCACTTTTCTGGTAATCTGACCAGATCACAAGAAGCGTGAGCACATATTTTCTATTAATTGTATCATCTTGTAGGCAGAAGAAAGATTAAAGCCCAGTAATTTACAATCCCAACAATAACAGAGGATATCAATCTCAATCGTCCATCAAATGAAAGTTATTTGACCGCCCAGAAGGAAAGTTTTCCAGAGATTCTGTCCAGTAAAGGTCCATACTCCCTGATTCGTAGTTTCCTATGCAGTAAAGGGACTCCTAGATATCTGATGGTCAAGAAGCAAAAGTTGAATCCAAAACATAGCAGCTCCATGGAGTCATCTTGGCTCACTCCAGTGATGAAGAGATTTGTTTTTCCCACATCCAAGCTTAAGCCAGACCATTCTGCAAATAGATCTAAAGTCTCCACCAGCGTTTGTAGGGATTATTGTTTTCCATCGAAAAAAATCATGAGGTCATCGGCAAACATGAGGTGTGATAGTTCTATAGCTTCAGTTTTTGGGTCTATCCTTCCTGATGAGTAATGTGACTTTAGTAGGTTGGAGAAAGATTGCATAACCATAATAAATAGATAAGGAGCCATTGCATCTCCTTGCCATAAGCCCCTTGTGCTTTTAAAGTAACCAGAAGGTTTGCCATTTATGAGAATTGAAAAGGAGGCTAATGAGATGCAACAAGAGACCTAGCAAATAAATCTTTCTGGCATTCCTATAGATCTCATTATCCCAATAAGAAAATTCCATTTGACACTATCGAAAGATTTCTTGAATTCAACATTTAGCATAGCTCTTGGCGATATGTTCTTGTTGTTGTACTGGTGGATTAGCTCTGTTGCTAATAGGATATTTTCAGCAATTAGTCGATCCGGAAGGAAGGCAGTCTGACTATGACAAATAATTCTTTGAAGAAACACTTTCAGTCTGGATGCTAGGAGCTTTGAGATTGCTTTGTAAATTGTATTAAGGCATGAAATTAGCCTGAATCCACTACAGAAGTGGCGTTTGTGACTTTAGGGATTAGGGCCACATGTGTGTCGTTCCATTGTTGTAACAATCTTCCTGTTCTGAAGAATTCTAACACCGCATCAGTAACTTCTTCACCAATTATGTCCCACATGTGTGTGTAGAATTCTGCTGGAAAACCATCTGGACCAGATGCTTTACTTCTCGGTAAATCTTTGAAGACCTGCATAACTTCTGCTCTTGTAAAGTCTGCTTGCAGAAACTCTTTCATATCCTGTGGACATTGGAAGTTCATTAGGTCATTTAGATCTTTAGATTGGAACTGTGGGCTCTCTCGTGGGTTTCCAAGTAACTCCTTGTAGTAGTCCACAATATGATTCTGTATTGCATTTTCAGATTCAATCCTCTGGTTGGAGCCATCTAGCAGGAAGTGAATATGATTCCAAGATTGTCTGGAGGCTACTATTTTGTGAAACTATATGGATCCAGTATCTCCTTCTTTTAACCAATTTATACGCGACCTCTGCCTAAAGAATTCTGTTTCCGCTTTGTCTAGATGATACCATAATTTGAAGGCTTTTATTTCTTTTGAAGCAGCTAGGGGGGATGGTGATTCAAGGAGGATTCTCTGCCAATGATTGAGCTCATCCTTTGCTGTTAGGACCCTTTGTTTAATCCCTGAGTAGTTAGCCTTGCTAAAGGATCTGATTGGTTTGATCATGGCAGAGAGTTTCTTAGAGACTCTATACATTGTTGATCCTGTTACAGTAGTACTAAGCCAAGCTTCTGTAAGGATTTTTTGAGCTCTGCGTTCTGGAACAAGTAATTGAAGAAACGAAAGGGTTTTTTGCTTCTGCGGATTTCTGGTGTTATTGATAAGGAAGATGGAGCATGATCCGAGAAGTCCGGTTCTCCGAAATAACATGTAGCCAGGGGAAAAGAGTCTCACAATATGGGGTTTGCTAGTATTCGGTCAATTTTCTTCGCAATAGGTTGAGCAAGTTTCTTGTTCCACGAAGTGTATGTACATCCTCTGTAAGGGATATCTGATAATGCTGAATTCAAGAGACACAACCTAAAGTCCTCCATATTTCTGTCAACAGTTGCATTTGGTCTTTGGGAATGATCATCAGGGTTTAACGCTTGATTAAAGTCTCCCAAAACTTTCCAAGGCTTGCTATTGACTACTGGTAAGGAGCTAAGTTCAACGATCTCAGTCCCTAAGTTTTTTCTCTGTTCAGCTTCATTATCTGCATAGGCGAAAGATACAACAAAAGGAATAGTAATGGAGGGTACATGTACCAAACAAGAGATCATTTGAAGTGACTTCTTGAGGACAGTGACCTTGATAGAGGGGTGCCAAACCACCCAAATCCGACCGAGCTAGAGAAATCATAATTGTCCGTAAACCCCCAACCCGGGAGGGTGTTATTCAAAATTCTTTGTTGGTTTTCCTGCAAAACATGAGTTTCTATTAAACTGCCAAAAAGGGGTCTGTTAAGATTTGCCCGGTTTTTAAAACCTTTTTTATGCTCTGTTTTATTAAATCCCGAACATTCCAGCAAAAAAAATCAATTATCATTATAGAGAATTAGAGATCGAGGCTACTGCCTCTGTTGCGTCGCAGCTCACGTAGTTCACGCTAAGATAAGCCTTTAGAAAAAGGGATATTCTTATCATCGGAGAAAGGAGAGCCTGAAGAATTTAAAGATGTACCTTGTTGACTTACCAGCCCCAGGTCAAAGACAAGGTTACCTGATATACTTGTATTTTCACTCGGTTTTAGCCTTATTCCGCATCCATTTAGGTTA
>OVBE01002841.1:0-29021 GCA_900406425.1 Iberis pinnata | reverse complement strand
TATATATATATATATTTTGGTGATGAATAAATTGTCCACAAAATAAAAGTAATGGCTCATATCTTATAAATAAAAAATGAAAGTTAATTTTTAGAGGAATTTCTTAAAACACCATCAAAAGAAGTTTAAATTCCAAAACTACCACGCACTCCCGAAAGTTCTAAAAATACCATATACTCTCAAATGTTCCAAAAAAACTACAAACATAAAAAATAAATTTTAAGGGTTTAGAATTTAAATTTTTTGGTTTATGTTCACTAAATAGAGTTTAGAGTTTTGTTTGAAGGGGATAGGGTCTGGTTTTGAGGTTTTAGGGTTTAAATTTGAAGTTTTAAGCTATTTCAATTATATATATATATTCCTTGAAATTTCAGGACCATGCTAATAAATTTTTTCACAATGTTAAACTAATATTGTATTCGCCGACAAAAAAGATAGAAATAAAGTTATATTGTATTTCTATAGGGAAACTTATTTTGAAGCAACTTCTAATTTACGACACAATCAACCAAATGTAATTAAATAGTATTATTGTAAACGACTAAAAATTCGTCGACAAAAATAGAACATAATAGAATTCTAAATGATTAATGAGATGTATAACATATTATTATTATTATTGTTATTTTTGTAAAGGATATTATTAGCATCAAACACATAGACATTGAGGATATAGAATCCAAACGTAAGAATATGTCCAAGGTGAATGTACTAAAAACATAATTTTTTAAAAAATGTATTAAAAACATCATACCATTCTCTCTCTTTTTTTTCCTCAAGTCATTTCAATAGAAATTCACATAAAATTTCACATAAAACCTCTATAAACCAATCTAGAAATATATATATATATGTATATATATATATATATAGCAAATTATCCAACTAATTGTATATTTGAAAAATCATTTGAAAATTACGTGCATCTAAATAAAGTTTATCAAAAGTAAATTACTGTTGGAGAAGTAATCTAACTTAAGTGGTTAAAGTTTATTTCTGCATTTAATTGCATTATCCGGTATTATTATTATGTATAGATCGAATATTGTCGAAAATTCTTTTTGAGAATAATATAAATATAAAATCTAACTAAAATTTATAAAAATTCATATTTGAAGAAATAATCTAACTCAAATGGTTAATATCTTTTTTTTTTACGACAAAAATGCATTAAATAAAAAAATGTTGCGTGGTACAGAACACCAACTAGATGGTAAAGAATCGACATAAGAAGATAGTAAATTGCGCTCTCAACCTGATTTTACAAGTAGAGTTAGCATATTTGTTCCAAATCCTACCACGGTGGACTATTTTAAAATGTCTTTCATTCATCTTCAATTGATTAACTTATGCTATTTCTGCTATATGGGCGAGCTATTCAAGCAGATTATCGAGAAGATGGATCAGATCTGTCGAATCAGTGATAAACACAAAACATTGTCTGCCCAATCAAATGGTTAATATCTACATATGCATTTTTCATTGACTTGTAGCATAATTAATTTTTCTTTGTCCATCAAAAAATCATAGCATACTCAACGAAATCATTCCATCATGTCAAAGCAAACCGGCTTCAAAACTCTAAAAGCCTATAAAATCTAGTTGGGCTCATACTTTCCTATTGGGCTTTTCTTATATCACATTTTTTTTTCTCGCCTCCTTTTGTGTTTTTGACCAAACCAAATCCTTTAGTTTCATAAAGAAGTCCCATAACATTTCAAAAACAAACTTCATACAATTCTTTCATCGGTTTTCCAAGGATAATATTATTATGGGCATTCGGTTAATTCGGTTTATTCGGTTCGGTTTGCGGTTTTTTTGGCCGAAATGAACCGAACTAAAGTTCGGTTCGGTTGGGTTTGGCATTCGGTTTATTCGGTTCGGTTTTTTTTTGAAGTTCGATTTGTTCGGTTCGAAAATTTTAATTTCGGTTACATTTTTCGGTTTTTTCGTTTTTTTTTTTGTTTTTTTCGGTTTTTTTGTTTATTTTAGCAAGTTCGATTCGGTTCGGTTAATTTAGAAGAAAAAAATGTCGCCGAACCGAACCGAAAATGGAAGTAAAATAAAATTTGTGCCGAATTGAACCGAACTAACTGAATAAACCAAATCGAACTAAATCCGGTTTGGTTCGGTTAAAATGCCCAGACCTAGATAATAATATCACAAATGCTAGATTTCTTTGTCTAGCTTTATATATAAATAAAATATGTGTTGACCAACAAAAGAAGAAAACAAGTGGATCTCTATGAAATGAGCATTAGACCTTATATGCTCCTCACGTTCTCTTTCCCTATAAAATGACATTAGTCAAGCCAAAGCCAAACCCAAAGAGCCAAATTTATAAACATGGCTTCTTTCAACCATTACACAACAATGGCTGTTTTCACCACAATGACATTTTCCTCTGCCTTCACCATCTCCGCGCAATTAGATTCAGAAGAAGCCTCTTCTTGTTTTCCAGGAATGTCTATTTTCATGATCATCTCTTCTCTCATCTTCTCTGGATTTGCATTTCTCAAATGGTAGACAAAATAAACATTTTTTTTTTTATTTATACTTTTTTTTGTTGTCACAAAATCTCTACAATAAAGGCTCTTTAAGTCTTACACATGAGTGCTATGAAAAAAAAAAAACATTATTTACATTATTTTTTGTTGGCAAGCACACATTATTCAAACAATTTTGTTTATATTTTTTTTTACATTATTTTGTAATATACATTCTCCTATCTAAATATTATTACATTGAGTTATCTTCTATTGTCCTGATATCTTTTGAAACTATTATGATCCTCCTTGAGCATGTCTCCATTTCTAGAATTTCACAAGAATATAACTTGAATTAGTCAACATTGAAGATTCTAATAAAGATAATGAGAAGAACAAAAAAAAGAAAGAGAAATCACTTTACCTAAATTCAAAGGATTGTGGATCAAATGAGTTTGGAAAGAATATAAGTTGTCATTCACCATCTATGTTCTGTGTTTGGAAAAAAAAAATTAGTTAGATTTATTGGTTAATGTATTTTAATAGATTCATAAATCCGCAAGAATTTGGATATTTTGGATTTTAAAATTATTAAAAATTTGAAATAATACGATTTATCATCGGATATAGTTTTTTTGTATATAAAGTGGATTTTGAAATCTAATAATGAATCAATAAACAGTGATACATTAATCCTTAAATGCTTATCGATTATAAATTCGTGATTTGCAAATTCTTATGGATACCATAACCAATAACATCTATTAAACGAATAATACATGATTTCGCTTAAATATCTAAATCCATTAAAATCATATAGGGTCTAAATGGTTTGCATTTTAGAGGAAAAAAAACAAGAGGAAAACTTGTGTTCCACTATATACCTCTAGAATTTAATCATTTGTTAGATTTTTAAAGAAACATAATTTCCTCTAAGTGTAGTGGAACTATGTGGAAAATGCTCGATTCCACCAAAAAAATTTCCTCCTCAAATTCCTCTAAATTTTATTCCTCTACTTTTTTCTACACTATTCCACTAATTACTAATTTTGTGCAACTATTTGCACCCATAACCAATAACCCCACTATAAAACAATAATCTCTATCAAGGCTCTAAATAAAAATTGAGTTTAGAACTTACTTAAACTTTATTTATCTTGTAAAGTATATTTACATATGCAAGCCACCTAGGAGCTCTGCTAGCCTGAAAACATAAACACATTGTATGAAATAAATTAGAAAAAAATACAGAAAATGAAATGAATGTCTAAAGTTGATTATATTAGGACAAGACCTGGTATTATCTGATATTACACACTCTCCTTCTTGAGCTTCTTCCAAGTGACCATCAGAATATACATGCTAAAATGATTTTTTTACTAAAATTACTCATCTGATGCATTAGCAAGTGTTAAAAGAATATAAGCATATACATAATTTCATACCTTGTAGAAACAACTTCCTCCAAATGGGCAATTCCCATTTCCAAAGTTGAAGTGTTTACAATCAATTGACCTGCAAGATATGGAACAAAACCAAAGATATCTAAGTCATATCAATTAGGCCATAAGTTGAATATTAGGGAAAATATGTGACATCGGAACATAAAGGGACAAAGAATATGGGTCAATTCACTCATTGTCAATTGGTTTTAGGTTGAAAGCTCGTAATCCTAACATGGTATCAGAACCTTACCTGATCTACGATTATACATTAGAAACTCAAAGGGACATTCCCTAATATATAAAGGATATGGAAAATTGAAAAGACATATTTCTGACATGATATCAAAAACCAATTCGATCCACCGTCCATCCCAAAATTGATTCCGCTATTTTTGACCAAACTAACCTGAGATCAATGGCTAAGTAGCTAACGAAACCATTATCTCGAAAGAGCGTAATACAAAAAAAATATATCACTTCGGAAACATAAAAGAAGAGAGACTAATATATGAGTGATATGAACCAATCCACTTAGTACTACTATGTTATATAATATAACCCTCCTTTGGACAACAGACCCCTCCCAACGTGAGTCGAACCCGTAACGTCCTAGACCCCTATGTTTTCAGCATCTAAGGACTTAACCACTAGACCAACTATGAGTTGGTACCATAATAATAACATTGAAGAAAGCTCAAAATCAAAGATTTCGTATTTTACCTGAGTTTTGCCTTGTATATATCGATAATCTCCTTTTTCTCTTCAGGAGTAGAGTACCAAACAACACTAGGAACAACAAAATAGGAGAGTTTCCGGCATATAGGACAAGCTCTCAGAGTGCTATTCACATCCATTCCTGAAACCGGAGCACTACTACGCCAATTCCGAATACATTGTATACAAAACGGATGATCACACTCAGTCAACAACCCAAATTTCCTTTCCCCTGGTGTAGCTTTTGATAAAACACAATCCAAACACACACTACATTCAATATCTTGACTTTTTTTCAAAGCTTTGATATGTTTTTGCTTCTTCTCACATTCTTTTGTATGTTCTTCTCTTTCTTCAGGTCTAAATGGATGCAAACATTTCTTCCCACAAGTTTTGCAAATATCTCCATGTATATGTGGACATTGATTACCTTGTGGACAATAATCACCAGATGCAGCAAATGAACAAATTGGGTATTCTCTTGGATGGATATAATAACCGTTTGAAGATTTTTCGTCATTATGATGATCTCTTGTAAAAACGTTTCCTTTTTGTTGTTGTAGATTCACAAAAGGTGTAAAAAGAGAGGTTGATGAAGTTGTTCTTATATGTTCATATCTACATCTACTTCCATATAAACATATTCCTTTTTGATAAAATGTACAAACCTGATAATAAGAAAAGAGAATCAGTCATGATCAGGGCCGGCACTAAAACTTTGGAGGCTTTTAGGCTTAAATTTTGGTCATGTATATAGAATTTAACGTTTTGGTGGCCTATAAAATACGTAAACAAACTTATAAAACATGGAGTTCTAGACGAATGTTTCATTTGCCTATGCCCAGAGCCGACACTTAGGACCGGTTCTAAGCACAGCAAGATGAAACATCCGCCTATAGCCCCCCGTTTTTACAAGTTCGATCTCATATTTTATAGACTCCCAAAATTTAAAATTATATATATATAGTGGCCCTAAAAACAAATATATGAAATATTAGCCTTAAATTTTTTAATTTTGTTTAAAGCCTCCAAAATTTCAAATCCGGCCATGCCGACACTAGTCATAATGAGAAAGTAAGTAAGATTGTTGAAGTAGAGATTACATTACATTATTCCTTGGATGTTTTATTTCATGTGAATATTCACAATTTTCTCCTTTTAAACATGAGCCATGGATAAAGAACTTGCAGAGTATCCTATTGAAAGAAACAAGAAGATAAGATTAAGAAAATCAAAATTGAATTTTGATGTTAACCCTCAAAAGATCAAGAAGTTTGAAATACCTGTCGGACATTGGACATGGAGGAAAAGAGAGATTGAAGAGGGAAAGAGGACGAAAGAGAAGAAAAGGAGAAGGCTTTTTATGTGGAATTTGTACGGTTTTCGATTTTTGAGGTGATAAAGCGCGCTTCACCAGCTCTTCTTCTCCTCCTCTTCATTTNTTCTTTTTTAGGGAAAAAAAAAACGAGAGGATGGTATAAAAAAAAAAGCACCAAGTATCTTATGTATATGTTCGTCTCTCCGGTTCATTAATTTTCTCTACATGTATAAAGGCTTTGGGCTTTATGTGGCATTTGAATTAGTAAAGCCATTACAAGAGATGTTATTTGGACCTCAAATATAACAATTCACAATATGGATTTTGAATTATGATAAAATTGGGTAATAGGATACCAAATATTTTTATAATTTGCTAAAAGAGTATATTTGTATTTAGATATTTTTTTTTGTTTCGTGAATGATGAATTGTTTATAAATGATGAATGTGAATAGGGCTGGGCATAATAACCGGAACCGAAGAACCGAACCGAACCGAACCAAAAAAACAGGTTTGGTTCGGTTCCGGATCCGATTGATTTACCCGAATGGATCTAATTATAGAGATCCATGGTTCTCGGTTCGGTTCAGGTAAGAACCGAAAACCGAAAAAGGAACCGAAAGTATCCGAAAGAACCAAAATTACCAGAAAGAACCAAAATTACCCGTTGGTTCGGTTCCGAAATGGTTCAGGTATTTCGGTTCTTTCGGGTATTTCGAGTAAAATACCCCAAAAGAACCAAAATTACCCGTTGGTTCGGTTCCGAAATGGTTCTTAATTTTTAGAATCGAACCGAACCGAACCGAATTTCTTTCGGATCCTAAATGGATCTTCTTTTGCTAGAACCGAAAGAATCGGAACCGAAGAGAACCGAACCGAACCGTTTATCCGAACGCCCAGCGCTAAATGTGAATCGTTCGTGTGAATGATGAATTGTTTGTGTGAATGATTTATGTGAATGATGAATTGTTTGTATGAATGATGAATGGTTCGTAAGAATGAATAAAAATATCCAAAAGTACCTATTTTTCAAATTAAATATAAAATACCTATTTTCTAAAATAAAAAACAAAAAGTACTTAATTTACAAAATTACACAACATTTATTTTATCTGGCAACACAAGAATTGGTTGAATGGTTCACTCCTAATCATCCATTAGAGATTTCCAACCATTACAGAAGAGCTAAAAATGTGAAGGCAGATTTACTCGCAAATACTGCCAGAGAAAAGATGAATTTTTACATTTGTTAATTTTTTATGTCATACTTTGGATTGTAAGAGATTGTTATGGTCCAAAGATTAATTTTATTCTTGCTAAGTATGGTTTCATTATTACTAAACAAACACCAAAATTAAGTGTAGAAAGAGGAGTTGAGAAAAACTACCAAATTCATGAATAAAATGATAACACATGCGAAGTCTATTCTCCTCCCAAGAAAAATGGCTTTTAACTCCCCAAAAAAAAAGACTCACCTAATCTTCAAAGAATATTACAAAAAGAGTAGATAATTATCCACATGACTCTCACAAAATTAAAGAAGTACATTATGCTGACTACACCTTTTTCATTAACCAAGACAAACACCATTAGTCTTACCCTAAGGATTTTCTGATTACTTACTTGATGTATAATTTCCCAAATGTAGTGGCTAAAACATAAGTGGTGTGTATGTATGTGAGTGTGCTTTAGTAGCCACCCATCGGTGGCATTCCGTATGGTGGCATGGGAGGCATTCCAGGCATTCCTCCCATTTGTGGTGGTGGACCGTAACCACCACCACCTCCCATTCCTGGCATCGGTGGTGCGGGTAACGCAAGTGGTAATAACTGTGCGTACATGTTCTGTTTTAAGAAAAGAAACATAAACACCAGTTTTAGGTTTTTATCTGTTCAAGAGAAAGAATTGTGATGATATATCAAGTGTACCTGTTGTGACATGACATCTTTCTCTTCTTGCTCTTTAGCCTTTTCTTCCTTTTGTGCTTCTAGCTTGTCCTTGATTAGCTCGTCGACTTTGCCCGAGTACTCTCGGATAAACTACACAAAAGGAATTAAGAGAGAGTTTAAGAATGGTTCTTATCTCATCAAGCAGAGAATAGAGAGGGGTTAGGATAAATCATCACTTGGAGGAGATAGGGGAAGGCAAAGTCGATCATATTGTTGATCCAAGCAAGCTCTAGAGCAACATCTGGTCGAATTAAATCATAACATACGAAGAGACATGTAGCAAAGCATTCCTTTTTGCCCTGTATAAGTAAAGCACAAAACATAAGTTTCATCTTCTGGACCATTAGTTTTTGATATAACCATTTAATACCTGTTCAATGAAGTAAACCAGTAGTTGTTCTGCAAGATCATGGTCGCCGGATTGTGAAGCAGTTTCCATACAGTCTTTGTACATGCTATCTTTCTTTGACAGAGCAATTGATTGCTTCCATCTACCTGCTTTCTTGTAGATATAAGCAGCCACTCGTCTCATTTCAACAAGCTCGTGTTTCTCGATCTGTTTGCATCATTCACAGGAAAATTATATCATAACTCAGGTAGCATATTTGCGACTAAAGATTTAAGGTATAAAAGGTGTAAACGTTACCTTCTGAGCGAGGCCTATCTGGTCAAAGCTGTCGTGTAAATCGATAGACTCACGTAATCTGTCATAGTCTTCTTCTTCTACGTATATCTCATTCAGAGCTTCGTTAACAGCAGAGACATTGTTGCTCTGAACTGCAACCATGTATGGCTTGATAAGACGCAACTGACCAGCCTAAGATCAGAAGAAAATGATTGTTAAGTAAGACATCTTAATTCTTTAAGGAAAAAAAACCATTGGCCAGTTTCTAACCTTCCGCATAATATCAACAACACGTGTGTGGTCTAACCGCAAAGCAAGTACGTTGAGAAGATCGTTGATTAGATCAGGATGTTCTTGTAGGTAGAAATGTACAGCCTTATAGTACAATTCAACATTTGCAACCTTGGCAACAATGTCTTTGAATTGCATGTGCTCCCATGCTTCAGGAGAATGATTCATGACAGTAGTCGCAGCATTATCAAACTCATCATATTGAATGTAGAGATATGTAAGTTCTTGCCAGTGCTGTTGTTCATCACAAGCCCGTATAAGCTTAGGAATATTGAGGCGAGTAGAGAATAACTTGATATGTTCCATAAGCTTCTCATAACGGTATCTAGCATAGAGTACACCTAACTCGGTGAAGATGCCCATGTGAGCACGTTCCAACCCAAGTCCACTCTCCATAAGTGAGATTAATTCATTGAAGCATCCTCTGTTCTGGTAGAACTCGCTGACTTCTTCCAAGTCATCGACCTATTAAGCACCAAAATATTACCCGTGTCCCGGGATATATATGAGATACATTGCATGAGAAAACTATTGTTCTAACAATCCACGGAACTAAGATCAAATTATTTATTTACCTGAATGATTATGTTAAGGCCACAAATCTGAGCTAACCGGAATTCCTCTGCGTCAACACAAGCAAAGCAGACTTCCTTCCATGTCTTTGCACTGTTTGCTTTCCTTGCAGCATCAACAGCACCTTGGAACTGTTGCAACTTTACAAGCGTGACGGCTAATTTGCCCCAGTTTGATATGAACGCATAGATTATTTTTGCAGCTTCATACAAAGCTTCATCGTACAGACGATCACCAACGCTTTGTAGGTTAGCAACATTCGGCATCAGAATGAATTCTTCAATGTCACCTAACCTATCAATCTTTGCATATGCATAGATGAGTTCACTATCAACCTTGGGTTCCTTCACCTTCTGTCTAACCATTAAAAGGTATCTGACCAAGTCATCATAGACATTAGTGTCTTCAGAAGCACGTATGACCTCCAAGAAATGAGTGGAGTCATCAGCATGGATAAAGGACTCAATTGCATCACTAACTAGTCCTTCCCTGAGTTGCGCCTTTGCGACTTGGCTCCAAACAGCATCTTCTTCGACCCGGAAAGCAAACTCAACAGCACGCTCAATGCTTTTGACATTATCCAGCAATACGTTGACAGCTTGAACATTTAAGTTAAACTTTTTGAAAATAGCAAATGCTTCCTCATACAACTGGGCTTCAACTGCCACTTCTCCAACAGCAGGTCCATCAAAATTGTCCAGCCTGTTAATGTAATCCATAACTCTAGATGCATCTGCTTTAATAGCTGTCAATATAAGCAGATTTTGCAGATTGAAGTTTCCACTGAAGGCAGAGTTTTGGAGCACAATCTTTTCAAGGAGCTCAATAAGCTCGTGTGGCAAATCAGCAGTCATGAATGCTTTGACGGCTGCGGAAACTTGCTCTGGGCTCTTGCTTTCAGGTAAAGCAGTAGACACAACCTGGTCAATAAGTTGTCTTCTATATTCATTGTTTTCTTCAAGAACCTTATCCCAGAGATCACCATCCATCCTCTCCACTACATATCTACAGTTTTAAATCTTGTATGAGCAATCTACTGTTCTACAGAGTAACCACTGCGAAATAAGTAAGAATTAACATTAGCAATAATACCTGGCTTGTAATTTAAACAAAGAGTTTTTGTTGGTGACATTGATGAGCTCCTCGTCACATTGTCCTCTTCTGTATGCCACAACAGCTAGCGTAGGATCACGTTTCTCGCAGTACTTACCCACAACCCGAGAGTCATAGTAAGGATTGGTGGTCAGGAAGTGCTCAGGGTTATTGTTACTGTCAATGATAATTTTACCCAAGGCATTATGGACATGCACATCTTGGCTTCCCTCGCTAACTAGATGCTCCAAGAACTGAGTGAGGAGACGGAGACGATTTCTGGAAAAAAAAAAAATAACAGAAACATTTTAGCGCTTCCACAACGAACAGACAACAATATGAATAAAACCAACGATGCAAAAGGTTTCACCTCTTTTCGCATTCCTCAACAAGGGGTTCAACAGGTAGCAATGAACGAACAGAGAGAATGAGGCCTTTTATAAAATCTTCCGGGCATTCATCATCAAGCAACTGCCCCACAACTAAGGGAGCATTCCCAGGGTTCACCTTTGTAAGGAATCACACGTATAAATATTCAATGAGAAAAATGAATGCCAGGGCATTGAAAGTAGTTCCAAGAAACTCAATACCTTCTGAACGTAACCTTCAATGTAACGAAGCATGTTGTTTGTGTAGAGGTAATGAGTAAGATCAGGCACAAAGCCAAAACGATCACAGACATTTATTAGAGGTCGGGCATCAGGAAGCTTAGCTTCCATCAAAAAGTTCTTCGTTTTTTCAGCATCATAGAAGTTAGACTCTCTAGTAACACGCTCAACCTCCTTTATTTGACCAGTCTTTGCAGCAGCTTCAATGTACTTGAAGTGAATCTCAGGATCCTCACTATTGTATAGAGGGAAAACAATGGTACCATCAATATACCAACACAAGAATCATGCTTGTTTACAGGAATGACAGTAGATACCATAAAATCACCTCATACTCAAATATGAACCTAGGAAAAAGTATAGCCCTTCGTATGATTTGAACTGCTCAAAGAGCTTAATACATGCATCAACACCAAGTTGCTCGCAGTACTCCTTGCAAGCCTGCAATAATGTGGACAGGTTAGTGTCACATTGAAAAAATATCATCATACCACACAACACTTACCTGAACAATTATCTGCAGGTTGCCTCTCAAGTTGACCAGCAAAAGATCCTTCATGCACTCCATAGCCCAATCGCTAGAAAGAGTACCGAAAAATTCAACAAGGGCCTGCATTTTGAGCAGAGTGATATTCAACAATTTGACCATAAATAAGTTCAGCGACTAAAAATTGTTTCAGAGGCATTACCTGTGGCTCAATAGCATGTGTATTCACAATTACACGTTTAATATCAGGTAACTCTGAGTAATGCTGTACAATTCAAAAAGAAAAGAAGTTGGAGGTGAAACGATGAATATATATTTGGCCAGGACAAAAAAGCTAGACAACGAATGTCAACCTTTAATGATTGGATATAAAGTCCAGCCTTTTCACAAAGCTGAGCAATACGAGGTCGGTCATAGTGGCTGAACATTCCATTTGCTAAAATCGCATCAGCTACATTAGGAAAGGTTACCAAATTGATCTCCAGAACCTGTATTGACAGTTGATCTAAAAGGACTGAGGAAAGGAAGTTGATAGAGAAAGCACAAAGACATAAAGGATGGCAACAGCTTCCAACCTTAGTTTGCAGGAAAGCATGCTCTGGTAAATTTGGCTTCAGCACATCAAGAAGGAAAGCAGTCGCTTCTCGGATCAGATTTCTCTGAGTATGAAGAATAAATGAATTAGCACTTTATAAAGCAATGTATACGATTCCGCATATAGGAGCAGAACAAGTAATGAGCTTTGAGATTGGTGCATACACATATTCATACTAAGTTCACTTACCTGAAGAAAAAGATCAGTGATGGTGTTGAAGTCAACTGGACAACCTCCTTCCATTTGAGACATCATTAATGCAAAATTTACTGCCCCCTACATGCACATGAATGACTATTGATCTTAATACAGGGAAAATTATTATTTGCATTCCAAATAAGGTCAGATCAAATTTATTCAAGCATTCAACAAGTAGTTAACTTATTCATAACTTTTCTTGTGCTTAAAAAATAAAAATCCAGTAGACCAGTCATTTAAAGTTCAATATGTTGCAAGTATCAAAAGAACACCCCACTAACCTGAGGATCCGTACGGAGTATGGTTTGCAGAAGAAACAAGTAATCAGGTGTGTACCCAACCTAAATTCACAAAATGAAACAATGATAGTTCTTGAGCACAATGAACTTTAAGGTAACCATAACAGGGCTGGAAAAATTTAGACTTGTTATTTACCTGCTTTGAGTAAATCAGTATTTTGTCAAACTCCCTTCTTTCTGCAAAAGCTGCTACAACTTTTGGAGTTGCACGGGCTTTGATGTATATTTTCAGAGCAAGGTCATTATCCACAGTCTGGAATAGAAAATGTTATCGTCACGATATAATAAAAGAGAAATATCACACTTATTAAAATGAAAACAGTCCATTTTAAGATTACTTTGACAAGGTCTCCCAGTTCTTCACTGCATTCTAATTTATCNACAATGATAGTTCTTGAGCACAATGAACTTTAAGGTAACCATAACAGGGCTGGAAAAAATTAGACTTGTTATTTACCTGCTTTGAGTAAATCAGTATTTTGTCAAATTCCCTTCTTTATGCAAAAGCTTANTCTAATTTATCCTCTGCTAACCAGTTCTCCAGGAGGTTCTTCTTGTTTTGATTCACAACAAGCCGAGATAGTTCCAATGACTCGTATGAATTGAGCTTGCCTCTAGTCAAAAGAGTCCCAAAATACTGTAACAATGGAGGAGTTTGCCCAGCTTGTACAGGAACACTCTGCAAAATAATATAGTGTGATGTTGTAGGTTCAGATAACATGGCACGACAAGATGAGTTGCTTGAATAAAGAACAAATACCTGGAATTTGGCCACTGTATCAGGTGTCCTCAGAATTCCCTGTGGAGATTCAGCAGCAAGCTCAGCAGCCTCCTTGTACTTTGTTTGAGCAAACAGCTCTTGGAACCGCTGGACAACCTGCAACATCCGAACTGAATATGAGAACCTTCATATCACCAAATGACTTTCTTCAAGCTAACTTCAGCAAGATTATAGATCCAAGATGAAAATCGTTACCAGATTTTCTGCACCAGGGAGGTTTCCTCTTTTAGCAAGATTGACAGCAAGCTCCAAATTGTTCAACTGCGATACAAAAGTGTAGATTTCTTAGCATGACACGATGACATGGGTAGCTTTTTTAGGTGGAAAAAAAGTTAAACATACTTGACCACTAATAAAAGGTATTATGGTAGCCTCGTTTACTGTAGCCAAAAGAACTTGTCCTCGCCTATTAATGGCATAAAATCCCCCAACTGAGGAGGCTTCGGAAGTTAAGAAAATTGGGTCTGGACTGATCCTATTTCTGTACACAGCAGAAGCAGTTTCTAGATCGTATACAAATAACAAGCCAAGCTTGGTGATGACATATATCAGACCAAATTTGTGAGACACCTGTCGGGAAAAAGAGAACTCAATGTTGAGAAATGTTCACCAACATTTACTGAATGTACTTGAAATTCTAATGCAACTACAAACCTGCATGGCGACAGGAAAATCATCAGCGAAATCTGGGGGAAAAAAGAGATCGGCCTGCTTTTTTGTAAATGATGGTTTTCCTGCATAATGATAACCCATATATAAACATTAGATGCGTACCAACTAAAAATATAGCTAAAGAAACTAATTAATGGTGACAATATAATTTTCTTCCAAGGAGGCTAACCCGGTTGGGCTCCAAGCTCAATGACATGCAACTTTGATGTTATCTGCCCAGCGTTAAAACTCTTGCTTGCAAAGGATATAAGAATAGAAGGATTCTCGTTCCCAGGGACCTGATATTAATAATTTCACAAGTTATACTATAGTTCAAGATTAGACCATAGAATGAACTCACCAAAGGACCAAGTAGTCTACCTTAAACTGAGCAAATGATGCAGCATGTGCTTCAAGGGCCTGGCTTCGCTGTTGATCGACAGAAAAAAGCTGCATATTTCCTTTTACTAGTTGTGCCCTCTACAAAAGATTAATGACAAGATCAGTAAGGAATTTACAAACATAAGTGCAGTTTTGATGTCTTTATTCAATCTAATATACGGCATAGTAAACCTGACCTCAGGAGAGCCAGGAGCAATTCCAATTAACACCAACCACTTCTCATTAGGAGAGCACTTGTAGTTAATAATTTGATTGTTTGACAAATTGGCCGTTCTATCAAACATCTTAACTGGCTCAGAATCACCTGGAAAATATCGAAACAAAACTTAAAGTTACATATACTGATATCATGATAAAAAGAAAGAAGTAAGCTAAAAGATATAAAACCTTCAATTGACCAATGATATACAGAATTTTGTGTGACCAGCCCCAACATCGTTGGTGTAATCCACTTCCAAAACGCAACCTATAAAGAGAACGGAAGATTAATCATTAAAACAGAATCCAGACCAAAAAAAAACAGTCTGAATTGAGTAGTATACAACAGGAAAGATAACGAGGGTATAAAAATCCAACACTCACCTGCTCAGGCATCTGATGTGATTTCAGCTTTGCTTTTGCTTCAATGTTAAATATCTGTAGATGATCCTGCGAAGTTCCTGGAACTACAGCTATATACAAAATTAAGACATCAGTGAATACCAAAGTAAGGTAGAC
The DNA here is from genome assembly GCA_900406425.1 of Iberis pinnata. Taxonomy (NCBI): domain Eukaryota; kingdom Viridiplantae; phylum Streptophyta; class Magnoliopsida; order Brassicales; family Brassicaceae; genus Iberis; species Iberis pinnata. The sequence goes on along the minus strand of OVBE01002841.1, from coordinate 13,790 downwards.
AAAAATAAAAGCCAATAAAAGGAAACATATACCACAAACAAGATATCTAGTCTAACTACGCAAGGCTTGTGACACAACAGAACCAAAAGAAAAATAACCCATGTTGAAATAAATCTTGTAAATATGCAATAGGAAAGGTATTCTAGAGGTGACTCATTACAACAGACACATATACTGCTAATAGAATTAAAGCGGACTTGCTTAAACTTGTAAAATCATGAGGTTTACTGATTTTTATCCAATATTAAGGCATGATGAATTCCGGAAACGAAGTAGGAATTACCAATGATAGTTCTAAAAAACAGTTCAAAAGGAAACTCTACTGGGTGTTATAACCAATAAGCATGACGCAATCTTTTTCCAATAAAAAGGAGTCAGTCAAATACCTTTTAAGGCAAGGATCCTCGAGTTTGGATTCATAAGAGCAGAATCAGCAGTAATAGGCCTCCTTAGAGGCTGCATTGGCATATTCATATCTATAATTACAACACTGTTTTGTGGTGTCGTCTCTCGTACACATATATACTTGTCAGACTCCATAGTAACATTTGTAAACGTAATGAATAGCTGATTGATCCCAATGCTCGGAAGCTGGGAAGAAAAAGAAAATCAAAACGAAGTGTTATATCAGCAAATTGCACTACGCAATAACTTCAAAAACTGGGATCGTATAACAGATATGAAAGATCTAAACAAATTTAGAGAAATCTGATATAACTAGCTGTCCAGGAAAATTAGACAGTAGAGCAGAATTAAGAAAGAGTATGAAACTGAAATCAATCAAACAACAGTCTCTTGAGAGCTGAATCATCAGAAATGAGAGAGTACAGCTACGAAAAGCTCTTCATCGTTCAAAAACAATCCGACTATATCAGCAAAGTGCACACTACACAGTAACTTGAAAAATCGGGATCGTATCATAGATATGAAAGATCTGAACAAAAATTAAGGAAATCTAATCAAAACTAGCTGTCCAGTACAATTAAACAGTAACGCAACGATATAGCAGAATTAAGCAAGAGTATGAAACTGGAATCAATCAATCAATCAAACAACAGTCTCTGGAGAGCTGAACCATTAGAAATGAGACAGTACAGCTACAAAAAGCTCTTCATCATCACAAAAGCAAGCTCGATTTTATGAAATACACATATATTTCAGTAACCAGGAGAAGGAAGAAGAAGAACTCACAGTCAGGACCTCCTTCATCGTGATAGGGGCGTTTGCTGCAGCCATGTTCGTTTCAACCTCAGATCGGTGGAAGATAATCTAGTGAGAGAGTCAGATCCACGGTGAAGACGGGACCGTTAAACGGAGAAACGAGAAGAACGTGAAAAAGGAATTGAAATCGCTGCCAGATCTGAGACAAGTGAAGGAGAAAAGAGAGAAAAAAAAAACAAGAATCTTGTTTTTATATGTTTAAAATAACTTAATAGTGATCCAATAAAAGTTAATAACGTGGTACGATGCAATTATTTGCTAGATTAACTTAGTTAAGCTAAACATAATATGTAGATTAATTTGCTAGTTAGCTTAGTTAAGCTTAAAATGTTTGGGTTGATTAAGAGCTAGATTTGCATAGAAATTGCATAAACAATTATAAATATTATGGTTAAAGTATTTCTAATTTTGATAAGAGGAATTTCAAGAAATATCACTATTTTTAATGTCTTTTTAGTTTACTTTATAACGATCAAGTTTGTACTTACATTTTCGGAGATTAGTAAAAAGATTTATAATTTGGTTAAGAAGACATCGTTTTGGTTAAAATTGGTTAGCAAAACAACGTCGTTTTGCTTTTTAATCAAATTGTAAGATCTACGTAGATGCTGACTCAGTTCGGTTAATGGTAAATTAAACATTGTTAACGATTTTAGTGAAACTAGCACAAAAAATAGATGTGTATAGATTGACTAATTATTATAGTTTGTGTATGAATTCTCACTGTTAATAAGTTTAAGTATAAATTAGTCATATGGTCATAGTTCGAATATGAAATGGCAGACTTCTCAATTTCCAATAGTATGCAAATTTAGGAGACATTTTCTTATCATATTCATAAATATATAAAAAGAAAATAGGTTTTCTTTCTTAACCTAGGATATCCCAAACCCACGTAGAAGTTCAAACTAATCCCAAAAAACGGGTTAGCCCACTAAATCACCGTTCCAAGTATTCAAATGGGTAGAAAGCAAAGATCCATATCCATGCATTAATGCAGAAGTCCAGGAACATGTGATTTAGTTGCATGCAACTCGGGGATCGAACCCATAACGTGATAGCGTCAAAAGACTGTTCCTCTGCCACTAGTCCACAAGTCCTGGACATAATCAATAATGCGGTTGTTAGTTAAAATATTTTAATGAGTTTAAAAACTAAATGAAATTATGTGTTATTGGATTTATAATTTTAAAGTTATTGTTGAAATCATTTTGATGATTTGTAAATATTAGTTGAAATTTAAAATACAATGTTACTCGTTTAATGATTCATTATTGGATTTCAAAATCTAATTTATATTTTAATGGATTTGAAAGTGTTTTAAAAATTAAAATATACAAAATCAAATATGAGGATAAAACATATTATTTAAAAATCAAATGATTTTCAAATCCATAATTTTCAAATTATTATGAAGTTATAAATCTATTAGAAAAACATGAACGAATGACACTCTCTACATTGATAGGAACAATGCATTATCTCTACACCAAAGATTCACTTATCCATTAATCTATTATATAAAAGTAGACTTTGTGTCTTACAAGGGCTTGACACATAAGCTCCTGTTTTTATGACACATCAGTGTTTATTTTTATTTATTTTAACTATCTACAACTAAAGAGAATTCAGATCGTTGGCGCCTAAGATTTTTTGTATTCCTTCTAGAGACGCTTCGGCAACTACTCCAGAAAGTTAATTAAGGAAGAAAAGAATAAGAAAGATTTCGCAAAATCGATTCTGATGCGGATACAAAGAAGATCTTCTTCTCCTCCAAAAGCGAACTTTTTCCATGAAACCATGACCGTAAGTTGATTCTATATGAAATCTTCAATTTTCTCACTACTTATTCTCACCACTCTTTTGTGTTTGGATTTGACGGTGATTTCGTATTCATATTTTCGGATTTGGATTCCGATAATTGTATGATCGCAAAAATTCAAAAGACGATTAGTGGGATTTCAAATTTGCAGATATAGAGGCTAACTTTTGATTACTTAAACTTTTTCCGTGAATCCATTGTTCATCGAAATTAAATAAAAAATATTTGTTTTGATCCTGATTACAAACATCATAGTGTCCTTTCTCGGTGTGGATTTTCTGTTTTGTTCATTGGTCATATGGTAGGAATCTGCATTTCGTTTTGTATCTACAATATTTTGCAATAGTCAAGAAAAATATTAATCATTCTTTATATTTTGTGTTAAATTTGTATCAATTGTTAGTGTTGAACGTTTCTTAGTCCTCGGTGTAAAGGTTCCAATTGCTTAGATATATGGTTCCATAATGTTTTGTACGTGTATCATGATTAAATCATTGGTCGATTCTCTTTGGATTTTGTGTTCTTCATTTACACGATTTATTTATCAGATATTTACACGATTTATTGACATAATTCATAGATCAATCCCTATGAGATATATTCAAAGGCTTGGTTGGCTGCAGGCTCTCAGTGAAATTGTTGTTCAAATACACACTTTTTTTAAAGCTACAAGTATTCTTGCTTTGGAAAAAAAAACATTTTATAATACCACATTATAAAGGTGCAAAGCTGCATACAATGCACCTTCCCTATAGTTTTTTTTAAGCTACAAGTTCGTAATCAGGGCCAGCCCTGAGCAAAGCCGTATGAAATATTCGCCTACAGCCCCCATATTTTATAAGCTCGTCTTCATAGTTAATAGGCCTCCAAAACTTAAAATTATATATATATATCTGTTTTTTTTTATGGCCCCAAAAAAATAAGATAAATTACAAGCCTTAACTTTTTAAAATTTTGTTTCAAACCCCCAAAATCTCAGGGCCAGCTCTGTTCGTAATGAAACTTTATACCTATGATTCATGTAGTATGGATTTGATTGACGTTGTAACTCTTGTGCAAATCCATGTTGTCATTGTCTCATTTTGTCTTGTCACTAATGTTGATCCATCAAATGGTGAACATAAAGTATACCTTAGTAGCTAGAATTTTGGATATGCAAGTTTAATTTAATACTCTTCAAACTATTGATATATGAATGGCTTCAAGGCACTTGGGCAAGAAGGTATTTTTCATACTCTTTGCCTCTTTTTTTATATGAATTTCATCAAATTTCTCTATTTTTTCCTGAGGTATATGAACGAAAGGCTCTTTAGCTTTAGCTTCCATCAATATACTTGTGATTCATTGATGAACATTAAGAATTTTTATATCGATTCATTTTTTAAGCTATTTCTGTATTGAGTTGTTTATTATAAATGAAGTGAAATATTATGATTCATTAAACAATTGGAATATATAAGTCTGCATTTTGTGGAGTTTGTTTTGGTGAGTAGTTTGCATTTTCACTAATTGTTTTGCATGTGTATCAGCATTTCAATCTCACTTATTTTAGCATTTCACATATGTTTACGAATGTCTTAGTTACAGGGCATTCAAGCTTCTTTAAATAGAGGTTTGGTTCTCTCGCGAGTAGCAATATCTACAGATAAACAAATTTCTTCCATGGAGCATTGGCCATCGTAGTTTCACAAGCACCAAAAATAGAACAATGAAAAAGAAGAAAAGTCTTCATGTGGAAAAATTTCACAAGAGTCTCCCAGCGGATGTTTCTGGCCAGATTCGCCGCCGTGGTGAAGCTCGGAAGATGGTGCGGGTTGAAGCGTGAGGACCTCGAGGTGTGATTCGCGAAGCTTCGCCGGAGGAAAGAGAGATATCGGCTAATAGACGGTCGTGCGGGGACCACGTCCGTTTAGAGCCGCTGTTAAACCGGGTCTAACGGCGATTCATTGAGTCCTCAATTACACCGGAATCCTAACCTCGCCGCCTTCTTCTTGCGCCGTGGCTTTTAAAGTGACCATCTTCTTCCTCCACCCAAAATCAGAGGTCGGCATGGACGCTGGGAGAGCGGCGTCTCAGACTCCATCGACGGCTCACCGGAGTGGCCGATCGGCAAGATCCGCAGCCCTATCGGCGGAGGAGGTGGGCAAGTTCTTTGCTTCTCCTCATTAGGGTTTTCAGACAAATTAAACTGGGCCCGGACCTGATTTCTTATGTTGTAAAAGCCCACCTGGTTTTCTTTGTTTTGGGCTTCAATATTTTTCTCTTGGGCTATGGGTTGTAAATTAGATTTAGGGTTATATTTGGATCTGTGTAACCATATATTTTAATAGAAAGCCTTTTAACAAAAAAAAAAAAATTCACAAGAGAAGGTTGTTGCTTGGACGTTGCGAGTTTTGATGGAAGCTGTAAAAGTTTCAGGTCTCTCAACAATATCGAACACTATGATTATCATTAAGCACATTAATGAGAAAACTATTTTAAACATTAGAACATCAAGGTACGACTGCAATAAGTTATCTATGTCTAATCCTTGAGATACTGAATAGACATAATTAGTCAGTACAAAATCTGAAGCTCAAAGCATGATAGACAAGTGCAGATAGAGATAGAACTATCAATTTTCAAAAAACTCATCGAAATTACAACAAGAATATCTACCCATGACATTTATAGTTGTGAGAAAAAAGGTATGAGATACTAGCACTAATTGGTTTAAAAACCAAGAAACAATTATTAACTCATAAAGTGAAAAGAATACTCCCTTGGAGACTTAACGTGCAATTATTTAGTCACTTTAATAGATTCCAAGAACTCAAAATTTCTAAATATGATCAAAAGTACTTATGCTATTATGGTTCATTATCTTCAAATTGTTAAGATCAAGATCAATACCATAGGTCCATAGCCATTATCTTGGCTGCATAGTTCAACTCAAACATGAGTGTGGAGGCTTTCTAATCTAGATTTTGGGACAAAATATGACAATATATTTAATATAAAAAGCACAATACACATTAACAGCGGATACATATATAAAAACATCAAAAATAACCACAAAATAATATTCTATATTGATTAAAAGTTACGAGAGAAGAGAATGTAATTATGCTAATATAAAAAATTATCTATATTAACAAAATTAGCATTTATTTATGCAATTATACTAATATAAACAATTATCTATATTAACAAAATCAGCATTTTTAAAATAAAATTAAACAAATAATATAAAATAACATCATAATAATAAAATAATTATAAAATTAATATAGTTAAATACCCACGTGTCTATGTGGGTTTTCACATAGTTATATATATAAAAAAAACATTGGTTCTTCAACTTAAAGATATTACATCTGAAATGGATAACTAAGAGACGAGAAATTCTCCATGTACATTCGAAATTTCTAAATCTTTTATGGACTATAGAATATGTTATCTTAAAGAGTTTACTCAAGTGGTAGCTCATCCTTCTTAATGGTCTGATTTTTTTTCTTTTTCCAAAGTTAATTGAGTTTACTCTTCTGCGAATATCTTTTCCATGTTTTCACTGTAAGGCATACGCAATTCGTCAAGACGAGACCATGACCTGATCGACGAAGGTATTTCTTCAACTGCAGTTCCATTGAGATAGAGAGATTCAATAGTTGTGGAAATCTCAGGAAAGGTTTTTAACAACAAGCAGTCACGAAGATCAAGGGTATTAAGGTTCTTCATGTTGATGTTGGTCGGAAGAAATTCAAGCTTTAAGCATCCACGTAATAGTAACCTCTTTAACTTGTGAAGGTTTCCAATAGAAGAATGAATTTCCATAAGACTTGTGCAGTGGCGGAGATTGAGTGTTTGAAGATTGATTTCATTTTCAATAGAGCAAGAGAGCGTTACTAAACTTGAGCAACGGTTGAGATCTAATTTTGAAAATTGGTTGCATTTTCAATAAAGTAAGAGAGCTCCACTATACTTGAGCAATAACTATGATCCAACTTTTCGAGATTAATTGCATTCTTAATAGAGAGCTTCACTAGACTTGAACAATGACTGAGATTTAAGGTTTGGAGATTGGCTGAATTACCAATAGAGCAATCTACTAGACTTGAACAATAGCTGAGATCAAATTCTTTGAGATTGGTTATACCATCGATAGAGAAAGAGAGCTCCACTAGACTTGAACGATGGCTAAGATCTAAGTTTTTCAGATTGGTTATACAAACAATACAGTAAGGGGGCTTCGTTAGATTTGAGCAATCACAGAGATTAAAAGTTTGGAGATTGATTGCATTCCCAATAGAGCAAGAGAGCTCCACTAGACTTGAGCAATGACGAAGATTTAACGATTGAAGATTGATTGCATTTCCAATAGAAGAAGGGTGCTCCACTAGACTTGAGCAATAACTGAGATCTAACAATTGAAGATTGATTGCAATTTCCAATAGAGGAAGGGAGTTCCACAAGGCTTGTGCAATTTTCGAGCATTAGATCTTCGAGACTAATGGCAGTTGAGAGATTAGGAAGCTTCCTAAGATTTTGAGAAAAAAATCAAATCCATCCACTTGAGACGCTTAAGTGGTTGTACATACACATATAAAGACATAAACATATCAACAAAAAGATACACTCACCTAGTAGTTGAACACATAAAAACATAAAAGAATACACTTTCGTGCTAATAATATTTAATCAATTATGAAAAACAGGGTGACTAGTTCATAAAGCATATTATATATTCAGAACAAAAGTAAAACCTTTGAGAGAAATAAAATTAAAATTACTTACTTTAATTCCTTCCCATAATTTCTCAAGATTGCTGCGACGCATAATTAGTTCGACAAGGTTCTCTAAATTTACAGTCGTAGGCCAACATGTCAATGGAAAATAGTCCCATTTTAGAAATCGAAGTTTTGAAGGTATACCTACCAAACATCCAGACACAGCCAATGTGACTGGAGATTTAGTTGAATTTCTGATTGATAAGAACTGGAGATTAGACTTTCCTTCAAAGACTTCATCACTTATAGTAAACTCGTCCAAGGTCTCATCGCACCCGTGAAATATACCTATATCACTTCCTGTAAACTGAAAAAATACCACAAAAATTATTAGAGATTGATATATAATCTCAAGTTGTAACGAGCATTTGAAGGCTTGCAGCGAAACAATAGATGTCAAAACTTACTGATGTATTTTCCTTATTTTCTTTGCGAACAATTTCTTGACCTAGTTGGACCAGCAATTTATGCATTTTGATCAAAATCCCATATTCAAAAGATATGAGAGATTTCTCAGCTAAAACTTGAAGCCTTTGCCTCACATCTCTGAAACTCTCTGCTAGATAGGCTTCCACTCTTTTAACTTCGTACCCGTTAAAAAAGCGAGCTACTATGTTGCACGGAAGCTTTGTTGGAGGTCCGCTTCTCGCTTCAGAATCATAGTCGGAATCGGAAGTTTCTAGAAGCGCAAGGAAGCGCCGTGGAAGCGCGATTCCAAAAATATTCGATTTGGAAACGTTTTGGAAGCGGCGATTCCTGTATTGAAAGCGTTTTGGAAAAATGGAAAACTCTATATATTTTAAATTTTATTTTTACCATAGTTACAATAATAAATCTTGAAAACATAAGAAATGAGATCGTTTTCATCTTTTAAACTTATAATTTTCTATTTTTATTTTCACGATTTAAAAGACCACAACCAAAATAATTACAATATGATAATTATTTGGTTGATATATTTTGTACCATTTTTATTGAAAATATATTTTGAATAATTTATTATTATTTTTACACAAAAACAATATAGATGAATATAATATATATATATATATATATATATTTTTAACATTTTCGCTTTTTTTTAAAAAAAAAGTTACTCATGCAATAGATNGGTTTCTATTTCCTTATTAAGATTTTATTATATATATATATATATATATTCACGCTTCCAACACATATCCATTTTTAATGCTTGAAGAAAATCTGCTTCCGCGATTCCAGACGCTTCCGCTTCCAAGCTTCTGCTTCCGATTCTATGCAGCTTAGGCGAGCTATATGAAGGAATAAATCTTTGCATTCATCAGATAAAGCATCGTAACTGAACTTCAAAACGTTATCAATCTTTCTGTCAAGGCGACTCCATAAATTAGGTAGTGCCTCTATCCACTCGCTTTTAGGCCTTCGAAGGAAGTACGATCCCATTATTTGTAGTCCTAAAGGAAGATTCCCGGCAAGGTAAGTAACTTGACGAGCAAGCTCTGTGAAACCTTCATCTGGGACCTTTTGACGAAATGCATACATGCAAAAAATTTCAAAAGCCTCATCACTTGATGGATACTTTACTTTGTAAATATGTTCTTTCATAATCCCATGTGTGAGTAAAACTCTTAAATTTTCTGTTGCGATGATAATCCGACTTCCCGGACCAAACCACATAATATTTTCGGCCAAGGCTACTAGTTGTGCATGCTCATCCACATCATCAAGAACAAGAAACACTTTCTTGTCTTTTAACCTATCTTGTGCGGCTCCTAAATGAGTTATCTCAATATCTTTGTGATTGATCATCTTAGACAACATTTTCTCCTGTAGTTTCAGTTGTGCATTTCCTTCATCGAGATAAGGTTTGGGATAACTTTGCTTAATATTCCTCTAAGAAATTAGTGGGTCCTCTGTAATTGACTCAGTGACGTTACAAACTATACTTACTCTTTCAAGTCTCTCATATAGAAGAAGAGAATGAAAATTTACATCATAAAGAGAAGAGAGTTCACACAAATGAAGTTTGAACTCAATCTTTGTCAAAGTCTAAATTCAAACAGATGCAGTTTTCTCCTAGAATCCTACCTTTTCATGAATAGTTTATTGTAGCTACAATTGTCCCTAAAATCTCTAAGCTACACCATTCTTGAACTTAGATAGGAAGCTTTAAGTCTGATTCTTTTCCATGTTTTGATCTCCGATATTGTCCTAGGAGATTGAAGGAGCTAGAAGATCTTCTAACACAAACTGCAAAGAAGCGAAAGCAAGTGCTTTTTAAAAATATATATATATATATATATATATATATATTGATTTAGACAATGTATTTGCCTAATCGGTTGGTGGAAAAAAGGAGGTGATATTCACAAACAGAAGCAAATGCTGTTTCTGGATTTACATGTTTACAGTGCAGACAAATAAACACAATGCTTAAAAGCTTCTCTCTTTCCAATGCTAAGCAAATATATGAAAAGATCTCTCAAGGGTTTTGATTTTTACCTTTAGAATCAGGATTGGTTTGATGATGATTGGCTTAGAGAGACAAACGCAAGTGATAAAACTCAAGCTTGTACTTTCTTTGCTCTTAAATGAAAGTTTCTTGTTTTGATGATCTTTAGTTTCAACCATAGCTTTCTTGTTGCTGGTTCTGGTTCTGCTTCAGCTACATATTTGACAGGTTGACCTAGAAAGCCAAAATAAATCTAAACTTTTAAGAACTAATTTTTGTAATCAAGTAAATAAATAAAAATAACGTACAGTTGAAAGCCGATGCCGTTCGTTTTGAGGAGTATGTTCCTTTGCTTGAAGATTTAGCAGCATCAGATTTCTACTACCCCACATTCTTTTATGTCCAAGTAGTAGTATTTATTGGAAATTATGACCAGGAACTCGAAAACAAGCTCGGTAGAAGTCACTTCATATCTTTTGATGTTGAATATAAAGAGATTCTCCGATGAAGTTTCTCCTTTTGAGCCTTTATATGTTCTATAGAAGCTGGTATCATTATATTTTGTATATATTTTCACACATTCCCAATCCCCTTCATTTACTATCAAAACACACGCCCTGTATGTTCTTGAAGTATGAAGAGGTTCCTTTTCATTCAACTTCACCGTCAACAAATTCCCAGAATTTCTGTAATTGAAGTAAGTAGGAATTTCTCCACCATATAAGATCACATTCTTAAAAGTTGATGTTTGGATGATGAGATCTCTCGCTTCTTGATTTAGTTTCAAGCAGTTTCTAAAGTTGAGACACATCCCTGAGTTGCAAAAAGAGTAATCTATTCTCTCCAATGACTCGCAATTCTCTGCATATAGGTAATATACAGAATTTGGAAGTTGTGGGAGTGATACTAGCTTCTTCATTCCGTTACTAACTTTGTGATTGTGTCAAGAGCATGTGGCATTTCCATGAATCTTTCACTGTAAGGCATATGCCGTTCGTTTTGAGGAGTATCTTCCTTTGGTTGAAAATTTAGCAGCATCAGATTTCCACTACCCCACATTCTTTTATCTCCAAGTTGCCGTATTTTTTATGGATTCTTGTGGCCTTGAACTTGAAAACAAGCTCGGTGGAAGTCATCTCCTTTGTTTTCACGTCGAATATAAAGAGATTCTCCGATGAAGTTTCTCCTTTTGAGCCTTTATATGTTCTATCGAAGTAAATGGTACCATCCATATATTTGGACGCCACAGTATAATATAATCTCACACGTTTCCAATCCCCTTCATTGACTATCAAAACACACGCCCTGTATGTTCTTGATGTAACAAGAGGTTCCTTTTCATTCAACTTCACCGTCAACGAATTCCCAGAATTTCTGTAATTGAAGTAAATAGGAATTTCTCCACCATATAAGATCACATTTCCACTAGTTGGTGTTTGGATGATAAGATCTCTCGCTTCTTGATTTAGTTTAAAGCAGTTTCTAAAGTTGAGACACATCCTTGAGTTGCAAAAAGAGTAATCTATTCTCTCCAATGACTCGCAATTCTCTGCATCTAGGTAATATAGAGAATTTGGAAGTTGTGGGAGTGATACTAGCTTCTTCATTCCGTTTAGTACTAGTCTACGTAGACAAGTAAACCCTTTGATCCATGTGCCAAGCTCTTGTATTTCTTTTGAATCTGTTAAGTCTAACTCTGTGATTGTGTCAAGAGCGTGTGGCATTTCCATGAATCTTTCACTATACGGCATACATAATTCCTTTAGATGACACCATGACATGATCGACGAAGGTACTTCTTCAACTGCAGTTCTATTGAGATAGAGAAATTCAATAGTTGTGGAAATCTCAGGGAAGGTTTTTAACAACAAGCAGTCCCTTAGATCAAGGGTATCAAAGTTCTTCATGTTGATGTTGGTCGGAAGAAACTCGAGCTTTGAGCATCCACGTAATAGTAACTCCTCTAACTTGTGAAGGTTTCCAATAGAAGAAGGAATTTCCATAAGACTTTTGCAGTGGCTGAGATCTAACATTTTGAGATTGGTTGAATTACCAATAGAGTAAGGGAGCTTCATCAGACTTGAGCAATGACTGAGATCTAATTTTTGAAGATTGGTTAAACCACCAACAGAGTAAGGGAGCTCTCTTAGATTTGAACAATTGCTCATATTTAACGTCTTGAGATTGGTTGCATTTCCAATAGAGCAAGGGAGCTCCACTAGACTTGAACATTCGCTGAGATTCAAGGTTTTGAGTTTAATTGCATTCCCAATAGAGTAAGGAACTTCCACAAGGTTTGAGCAGCAAGTGAGATTTAGATCCATGAGACTAGTGGCGGTTGAGAAATTAGGAAGCTCCCTAAGGTTCTTTGAATAACTCAAATCCATCCATTTAAGACGTGGAATTGGCTGTAACAAACAAATAAAGTCAGAGACACATCAACGGATTGATACACTCACTTATATGCTCTTAGTATTCAATTAATTATGAAAAATAGAGTTCTTACTTCGGAAAACATATTACAAAAAAACAAAAAACTGAAATAACATATAAATTACTTACTTTAATTCCTTCCCACAACTTCTCAAACTGACTATCTCTTATGATTAGTTCGACAAGGGACTCTAACTCCATAGTCGTAGGCCAACATGTCATTGGCGAATCACTCCATTGTAGTAACCAACATGTTATCGGCGAAAAGTAAGATGAGACCGTTTTGAACCGGAGCTTAGACATTCCTTGGGATGCTATCTCACTTATACCTACAATATTTCTAGTATTCTGAAAAAGACTCCAAAAATAGTTAGAGACTAATAAATTAAAGGAATTATTGGATGAAATATATTATTAGTTATTTTAAATTTGAACTAATTTTTTAAAAAGATTTGAAAAATAACTGATATATTTTTATTAAAAAAATTACAGTTTTGTCTTTACAATAAAGAAGAAAATCTTGAAATAAAAAATTATATAATATATAGTGATTTTAAATTTTCTGGGAATTAAATTTTAATAATTGAAAAAAATAAAGTATAAGTCAACTAACATGATTCAGTAAATCAACAATATATATGCATATAGGTTGATTTTGAAAAAATCAATAAACACAAAATATTTAGATATAAGTAAAAAATCGAATCTAGTGATAGCGTCAGTAGTTTAAAATATCAATTCAATAACAAATCTACAATTGTTGTTATAAGTCTACTTTTTGTCAATGCTCATATAAGTCTCTATTAAAGATAAACAAGTCATTGAAATCCAACAATAAGTCGATGAACATATAAAAAGAAGTCAATATTATAATAAATTTCTTTAAGAAAAAATCAAGCAAAATTATATACGTCCACTATTATAAAATAAGTTAACACATATTAAAACAATAAGTCGATCAGCAGTCGAAGAAGTCAATAGTTCAATTAATAAATTTCAACAAAAATCAACAAATAATTATTAGTTAATAGTAAAATTTTAATCAAAAATATAGAAAATCAATAAAAATATAAATATACAAATAAGTTAACTAATTCAGTAAATCGACTATGCAAAA
>OVBE01002840.1:0-29024 GCA_900406425.1 Iberis pinnata | reverse complement strand
ATATATATATATATATTATAAGTATTTTAATTTTATACACTGAAATTTTATGTTTTATTACGTAGAATATAGATTATAATTTGTTAAGTACATAAAATTATTTATAATTTAATTATTTTTTGTGTAAACTAGTCGCTGCGGACCGACCCGCAGATAAAAACCCGTAAAACTCGCGGTCCATGATGGATCAACCCGTGAGGCCCGCCTTTTCATGGACATAATTTTTTTTCCAAGCCCGCCCCATGGCGGTCTGGGTTGGGCCTAGCCCGCGGGTTTTAGTCCGTTTTGACACTTCTACCTCTGCACATCGTCGACAGTCGGTTGTGATAGTAGAACATCATCCTCTTCATATACATCAACATTTTCCTCAAAAGACCCCAATTTTTTGAAATCAACTTTTTCTACTCTAGGAAAAATTGTTTCCTCTAAATAGGGAAAATTTTTCTTCAACAAAAGTGACATCACGAGATATGAATAACTCATGTGTGTCCAAATCAAATGACGTTCATCCTTTCTTCACATAAGGAGATCCTAAAAACGCATTTCATGCTTCGGCTCGCAAATTTATCTCCATCGCGGATCTGATTATGCGCATAAGCGAGACACCCAAAAATTCGTATCTCATTGTACATATGAGCTTTTCCAAATATAATTTCATAAGGATTCTTTCCTTTGTGTAACTCACATGTTGTCTTGTTGATTAAATATGTAGCACTCAATACACCTTCACCCCAAAATCTTATTGGTAGATGTGCTTGAAACATAAATGCTCGTGCCACATTCAATATATGACGATGTTTCCTTTATACTCTTCCATTTTGCTGAGGAGTCCGACACAGGAAGTCTGTTGAACAACTCCTGTCTCCCGAAAATAATTCATCATCTTCAAAAATTCACTTCCATTATCACTATGCACAACCTTCATATGTTTGTCAAGTTGTCTCAATATGAGAGCAAGGAAATCCACCATATTTTTCTCCACCTGATTCTTATCAGCAAGAAGAAAAACTCATACATCTCTTAAGAAATCATCCACTACAATGAGAAAATAATATGCACCATACGAACTCTGTGCTCGATAGGGTCCCCATAAATCACAGTGAATCATCTCAAAACATTCATTTGTTTTATCACTACTCAATGAAAATTCACTACGACATTTTTTTGCTTTAATCACAACAAGAGATACCTGCACTCTTCAGGTCAACCACCAGCATATCCTTATCACCTTCTTAGAGGCGTGACCCATCCTCTTATGCCAATTCTTCAAAGACTCCAAACGTCCCAATTTCTTGACATGTCGAAGCCTTTCAATACCTTGTAAAAAATACAGTCTTTCTTTTTGTTTTCTTATTCCAATTGGAATCTGCATATCAAGTTCTTGCAAAAACAACATGTATTAGTGAACACCGCTATACAATTCTTGTCATCAACCACTTGAGTTACTGAGATAAGGTTGCATATTTATTCTTCAACAAAGAGAACATCTTTTAGCGTTAACGATTCTGTCAACGTCACACTTCCTTTTCGATCACAAACAACCGTAGTTTCATTGGTAATCAAACCATACTTGGTGTGACACGACATACATCAAAATATGATTTAATATCCCTATCATATGATCCGATGCTCTACTATCAATAATGCATTCATTTGTAATATTACCAACTGATTTTACAAATTTTGATGCTGATCCAAATAACCTTACAATTCTTTCCCACTGCTCTTTCGTCAAGCATATCATCGCTTTTGACCCAATGTGTGATACCTCTTGTTTTTGTGCGTAACACACGAGTTACATAATTTCCAAAAACATAGTCAATTTCAGAATTGTCATCATAATACATATGTTTCTTCAATTCTCCAGAAGAACCCTCGTTCCTTATATTTTCTCTATACTTTTCCAGCCAACAATCAAGATATCATTTCACTTGATAACAAGATTGAATATCATGACCATACTTAGAAAATAAGAACACAAAATACCTCGATTTTTATATCTTATTGTGTGATGATTTTGAAATTTTCTTCTGAATCAAACTTCCCAAACCTTTTCAACTCTAATACCATGAAATATTATGTATTAACTTGACTCAAAATCTCCAAGTTACAAAGTAGGAGCTCTTAGGTATTTACACCTAAGGAAACTATAAACCTATAGAACAAGCTTAATACATAAAGCTCATATATATCTTAATAGAAAATGAACCAAAACCAGAGCTACTACAGAACAACATTTGCATATTATCTTTTCTACAACGGTCAGACATATAGAACTTTTTGGCATATTCAGGGTGGCAGACGAAAAACAACATGAAACAACCAAAGTTAGGGCTATGTGTTAATGTCAACTTGAATCAAGAGTAGCGTCAGTGGTTAAGGAGAAGACAAGGCATAATTAGACATATTAAAGTATGAGTCTTGCATCTTCCACAGTCAAGGGTTTTGTAGCGTCAGCCATCAGGAGTTAAGAACAGACAAGGCATAATCAAACAGGTCAAGGTTTGGGTTATGCATCTTCCACGCCCAGGGTTTTGTTCAGTTATCTCTTTTTTGTTGTTCTTTGTGCTTCTCTTGATAAAACTTATATTAGGATCATAGAAAACTACAAAACTTGATAGGTAACATAACATAAGTTGTAACACTTGTTTTGAACTAGTGGATCGTTGAGAGTACTGTCTGTCCACAGACGTACCAAAAGGAAACTGGGAGAACAACCAAACAACGTATCAAGTTAACAGATTGTGTAAACAGAGAATTATCAAGACATATGATTTTTTCCCTGACATCGAGCTTCTGTTATTTAAGAAACATTTATTCAAATATAATGGGTCATATTATTTAAGAAAATATACAAGATCCCACATCGAAAGTTGAAGGAATTCTCATTCATTTGTAACTCCTATATATAAGTGTTTTATGATTAACTTCAATCTCACGGGTTTTTTTGGTGCATCAAATGCAGGAAACTGATTTAATCAAGGTTCAAACACACAAAAAAATATTCAATTAAATTCAGTTTCAATTAAATCAAATTTATAAACTGAATGCCGTAAATATATTTTGGTTAGGTTCCTGATATAGTCAGGACTTAAATAGTAAAAATACATAATTTTGATTTTAAAATCAAACAATTATTTTGCAAAAGCATCAATTTTAATAATCAACATGGGCACTCTAAAATATACCACGAAAAATAAGTATGTTTCAAAAATATCATACACTCTTAATTTATTACAAATATACTACAAATGTTTTTTCAAAAATACCACAAACTTAAATTTGAAGTATTAACTTAAATTCGGTTTCAATTAAATCGAGTGCGATAAATATTATTTTTGTTAAGTGCTTGATTTTAATTTTGAATTTTGAATATATAATTATTTTGCAAAAATATCAATTTTATAATCAATAAAGTGCATCTTCAAAAATTCCACAAAAAGTAGTTATGCTCCAAAAGTGCCCTACACTCTTAATTTGTTCCACAAATACCACAAAAGTATTTTTGTTCCAAAAATACCATCAAATATTTTTGTTCTGAAAATTCCATAAATTTAAGGTAGCTTTGATAATTCAATTTAAATTTGTGGTACTTTTGGTACAAAAATATTTTAATAGTATTTTAGAACAACAACAACAACCGTAATCATAATAATAATAATAATAATAATAATAATAATAATAATAATAATAATAATAATTTTTCCAAAGGATTTGAATGATTATTTTTCTAAAGAAACTAAGAAATTAAAGTGATATTACGTAAAGGGAAACAAAATCATTTTTACCAAAGTTGAGAAAAAGAGATTTACTTTGTCTTGAATGCGAGAGTGGAGTCAGACCAGTCTTCCTAAAGTTAGGTAGGATTGGAACAAACCATATTTTGAGACGTTTTTGAAAATAGCTCTAGCTATAGAGTTGGTTGTAAGAGAAGTTGAGAAGAAAGAAAATGACATGGAGGAGGCGACTATAGTGGAGATCCTCTTAAGTAAGCTTCTATACTTTAGCAAGTTTGATGTATAGTTAATTGTTACAACTACGCTGTCTAGGTTTGATCAAACTTCTACAACTCTCAAACGAAGGTCAAACATGTTTGCCAGGGCCCGATGAATACAACGAAGTTCCGCTCAAACTTTTTGGGAGCGGGGAGAAGAGCATCCCTAGCATAGAAAGAAACATCACCAAATTATTTCTTTGATTATCCATGCTCCACCAACTAAAATATAATTGCTGTACCATAATGCGTGACATTGCATTTTAGAACCAACGGTGATGGTTTTTTCCAGTAAATTTTCATTCTTTTTGGACAACCGAATGTAACATCCCATCCAATTTTTTGGTTAATTTTGATATTTTATTCAATTTAGGAAAAATCTAGAATGCTCCATATTTTTCTTTTTTCTTTTGATTCTTATTCTTCAAATGTGGAACTGTTTCCTCTCCATTTCTCTAAAAATGTCTCTATTAATGTCTTCTCTTCACTTTTGGAAACTTCCTCTTTCCATTGTTTCATTTCTTTTTCCTTCTCAAGCTCCTATATAAGAACAGGAGGAGTCCTCTTCACAATCATTCACCTCAAACTTTTCTCTCTTCTTCTTCTCCTTCTCCTTCTCTTCATTCTGCCACCACCGTCCACCGTTGTCCACTATCGTCGCCATCGCTGGAGCTCTCGCCAGAATGTGTTGCACTCCTCTTGCTTGCCCATAATCTGCTAGTGGTCACGATAGGACCACAATCACCGCAAGTATCCTCCATTAGCAGTCATAGAAGCTCTTTCGGCCTCCACCACCATAACTCCTCCCCCGGATTCGTCCCAGCCTCCCTGTGCTACCCAGCAACCCAAAACGCTATATGATGCTCCAGCAGTGCCCCGAGCCACCAAGCCGCAAACCAAGCCTCACCTTCTCCTCATCTAAGCAAATCTGAGCCACAAGAAGTTTCCATGGTTTGGGTCCAAACTTCCTCCCTTTTGGACTTCCAGAATTGGCTCAGAATCCATGTAAGCCCTTTTAAAAAACCTAAATATTCTCCTTCTCTTTTAAAAGCCCAAATCTCCTTTTAATTCTTTTTAAAAGCCAAAGTCTTCTTTTAAATCATTTAAAAGTTTAAGACTTCCTTTCTTTTTTAATAAAGACCCAACTCCTATATCCAATTGTTTTAGAAACCCAATCTTATTATATTCTTTAATCTTTCTAACTCCAATAAGAACTCAACCTATAACCATGAGACCAAGATAACGACCAATCGACTTTCGTATCGGGCGTAGTCACGGAAGAGTTCCCATGGAACGCGCATTGCTGTTTCTCACGAAACTATTGGCCACTGGGTTGTGGTGTCGCTCTCACCAGAGCAATTTTTGGAGCCCCATGTACCGATAACTACCCCTTCACCGTCACCTGAGTACATTCGGTTGCCATCTTTATTTTATCACAGTCCTCGTCCTGCTCAACCGACATCCACTGGAAACAACATAATGTACCGCTACATCTGCAACTTGACTTAGGAATCGTCACCTAACGCCGGTGAGAGCTCTATCTCCTCCATCACTTTCTCATAGGCAAATGTGAGGACATATTCTCGTTCATGCTCCCAGATAATGTTTTCTTCCTTCTTTTATTACATAGGATTTAGATAAAGCACTATTTTAACTTAAAACTAATCATTATTTCATGTCTATAAGAACTATTAGGAATTGATAATCTAAACATCTCTATTTATATGTTTAATATTTTTGTAATATGCATCATTGGTGGTTAGTACCTAGGTTCATGTAATTTTTTTTTTTTTTTTTTGATGAATATTTAACCTAGCGTCTATTAATGAATTAGAGATAAACGATATTAAATAAGAATTACATATAAATGTGTCTGCATGTTTAATAAATGAGATGTCGTCCTAATGGAAGTCTAGAGGTCAAATATTGTGGTTCTGGTAGCCAACTATGACAGGGATAGTGTTGGGCGTTGCACCCATGAAGGGGCCTTGTCATAGGGGAAACTAAAAAAATCAGAGTATGATGGTGAGTCCTTGGAAACAGGCTATTGTAACTGTGGCATCATGAACTTCTGGTGTTATGTGGAGATCTGCCAAATAGAAGATGAAGGGCTGGCCGGCCTGTCTGGAAGCTCCATGACGCAAGGGGAAGCTTGTAAGAGCCCGACGGTATGCTAACATGCACAACATATACGAAAATCTCCTGGAAGGTGAAGGTACGTGCCCATTTCTATAGAGCCTACAGACGACGGGACGGCTGCTTACGCCGCTTAGAAACCTTGATTGAAAAGCTTAGGATTCTCATGGTATTGATGCTTGTTTAATGAATTATGTGGTTATCGTTAAGAGTTAGTATCTTCTCGTTAGCATCTTCGTGAATGCGTTCTCTTGAGTAATTCAAATTACTCATTTCTCCACCACTTCATTTCTTTCTATTATATCTTAACAAGTTAGCTATAGAAATTAATGGTTACAGTTTAACTGTTGGCGGGAATTTCAATTATTCGGCTATGTTGTGTACTATGGCTAGGATCCCGGTTAGTCTCTGGAGGGTATAGAACAAGGTATCCACAAACATCTCTGCTCCAGGTCAGTTTAGACGTGTGGTGTGGCTAAATCGAGGTTGGGGTGTTACAAGTGGTATCATAGCCTAAGTTAAATGTCGCTTCAGCTCTGACCTGAATGACCAGTATATTTTGAAAGAAAAATGTTTTCAAATACAATAACCGGATTTTGTTTTAAGATCCACAAAAATGATTTAAGCTTACACAAATAAATAGGAGATGTTTGTGTGATTTCAAAATGCAAATACTTATTTGTAACTAACTTTCGCTTTTGCTAAATACTCAGAGAGGGTGTGCGTTTTGTTTCTTATGCGCTACCCGGGACCCGAATGACGGCCAGAAAGAGAGTGTTCGATCCATCTAGGATTATGATACAGAGTTTGGGACCAGTTGCTGCGGAACCCATTCGCGTATGGCAACTGATTAGGGTTGTGTTGGTAGTACGCGACTTCCCAGTGGGGTTCAAAGTTTGAGCACAATGTCCAAGAGTGTAGTCGTCATTGGAAAACTTTGAGGTGTGTGCGTGCTAGTTGGGTTATGGAGTTACACATCAAGGGATGTGCGTCAAAAGCTACTATCGGGAATTCTCTAGGATCGCCAACATGTACCACGTTGTTGCTGAAGGGCCAGATTTGGCGCGTCATTTCTAAGATGGACTTCGACTGGAGATTCTAACCAAACTTTCATTCATGTCTATGATGTTGTTTGAACCGCATGTTGATATGAAGAGGCGCTCCACAGTCCATAATTAGTTAGCAATGAAGAAATCGATCTATCTGAAGACAACGAAGAAGAAAATTATCTTGTTTCAAACTTTGCACAATACCCAAAAGGCGATGGAGATCACAATGACTCATGTAACTAGGATTCGTCATTTTCTTTAGTTAGGAGTAGGGACAAAAGTTAGTTTGATTGTTTAGATTTAGCATATGTATTTGATTATTTGGTGTTATATTTACTTAGGATTTAAACCAAAAGCCCTACTCCTTATTTATTAAATTTTTAATAAAGTATTCTTTTTCTAATTCTTGAGTTTTCATGTCATTCTTCTATTCAATCTCTGCAAGTCCTTGAATCTCAAAAATGATTAACCAAAAGTGAGTTGGGAAGATATTCAAACTTTTTAGGATTTGGGCCAAATTCTTTTTAGGGGGGGGGGGTAGATAATTGTAGTATCTCAACCCAAATTTTTGGTTAATTTTGATCTTTGATTCAATTTAGGAAAAATCTAGAATGCTCCATATTTTCTTTTTTACTTTTGATTTCAATTCTTCAAATATGAAGTCTTCATAGCTTGGGTCCAAACTTCCTCCCTTTTAGGCTTTCAGAATTAGCCCAAAATCCATATAAACCCTTTAAAAAACCCAAAACCTTCTCTTTCTCTTTTAAAAACCGAAATCTCCTTTTAATTATTTTAAAAATCCCAAGTTCTCTTTTGAATTATTTAAAAGCCTAAGACTTCTTTTCATTTTTTTTTTTTTTAAAAAGATCCAACTTCTATTTCTAATTGTTTTAAAAGCTCAATTTTTCCTCAGTCACTTTTAGAAGCCCAATCTTATTGTAATCCCTTCTTTAATTTTTCTAGCTCTAATAAGAGCTCAACCCGCAGCCATGAGATCAAGAGGACGACCACCCGGCTCTCGCACCAGGAGTGATCGCAGAAGAGTTTCCTGTGAAACGCGCACCACTGTTGTTGCTGCTGCTCATGAAACTGCTAGCCACTAGGTTTTGGTGCCGCTTTCACCAGAGCAATATCCAGGGCCCCATGTACCGACAACTACCCCTTCATCGTCACCTAAGTACATCAGCCCTTTCAGAGTCCTCCTCTTGCTCAATCGACATCCACTGGAAACGACATAATGTATCGCTACGCCTGCAACTTGACTCCAAGATCGTCACCTGATGCCTGTGACTGTTCCAGAATCCATCTACTCCATCTATTTCCCCTAGGAAATGGCGAGAACATATTCCCATTCATGCTCTCAGATGATGCTCCCTTCTTTCGTTGATCACATCAGATTTAGATAAAACACTAGGTTAACTTGAAACTAGTCAATTATTGCATGCCAGAACTATTATGAATTAATTATCTAAACATCTTATTTATGTGTATAGTATTATGTAATATGTATGATTGGTGGTTAGATCCTAATTTAATGTGAAATCATGTTTGATGAATGTTGAACCTAGCATCTATTAATGAATTATGGATAAACCGTATTGAATGAGAATTACACATAAATGTGTTTGAATGTTTAATAAATGAGATGTCGTCCCGATTGAAGTTTAGAAGTCATACAATGTGGTTCCGGTAGCCGACTATGATAGGGATAATGTTGGGCGTTGCGCCCGGGAACGGGCCTTTTCATAATAGAAACCTGAAAATCAGAGTAGGGTGGTGAGTCCCTGAAAACTAGTCGTTGTGACTGTGGCATCAGGATCGTGTGGCATCATGATCGTCTGGTGTTGTGTGGATCTTCTGAACGGGAGCTAAAGGGCTGATTGGCATATGTGGAGGATCTATGACGCAAGGAGACGCTACTAAAGGCCCCGCCGATGCACTAACAAACACAATTTTTTCGTGAATGCGTTTTCCTCCATCTTAACCGATTAGCTAAGGAAAGTAAAGGTTACATTTCAACGGGTACGGTTGTGTTGTGTATCGTGGTTAGGATCCCGATTCAGTCTCCGGAGGCTAGAAAATTATGTCTCCACTAACATCTCCGGTTCAGGTCGGTTTAGACACGTGGTGTGGCTAAACTAGGGTCAGGGTGTTGCACGAATGCTTGTCTTTTCCCGATGGAGATTCAAAATGGAACTTATTTCAATGCTTTGTGTTTTCGTAAGCTAGTGAAACCATTACTAAAATATCGTTTTGTTTCCCTTCGATAACCAACATGTTTCTATTTTTCCATATTTCCATCAAAATCCAAGAGATTAATGCCCTTACTTTCCGTTAATACTAACATCATCCATTAAGTAAAGCAGGTTGTGCAAAATTTGGATGAGAGAGTTTGTGAATCCTTGAGTGGTTCTCAGAATTGCTACAAAGTGTCAAATCTTTATGGCAAAGACGCATTAAAAAAATGTGATTTATTGTTTCAAACCCTACATCACAAAGTTTGCACTGTGAATCCGATCGTAAATCATGGGCATAGAGACAGTCGGCTACCGCCAATAATCTAGATAGAGTCCTCTACAAAAAAAATTATATTCTTGGAACAGTTCTTGTTTTCGAAATCGTTACTTTCAAGTCAATTGACCAACCTTTGTTGAAAAGTTTTAACTAGGACATGATCTCTTAACTTTGAAATCAACCAACTACCACTTTTAACTTGATAGCGACTAGGGGTGGGCAAAAAACCCGAATTCGAACATGAACCCAAAAATATCCAAACCGAAACGAAGCTATAAAATACCCGAACGGGTTTTGTTTTTTAGAAGTTTGGATACATGAATCCGAATGGATATTACCCGAAACCCGAAAAAAATATGAATGGATACTTTGCTTATGACTATTATAGTAAATATGTAGTTATGTATAAGTTTGTTATCATATATATAATAATATATTCATGGAAAATATATTTTAAATGTTAAGTTGTGTAATTTAGGAGTAAAGAGTTTTTTTGGGGTCTTATATATATATATATATATATATATTTATACATTAAATTTTATAACTAAATTGTATTAGTATAAGAAAAAATCTTATATAGTTTTGCACAATAATTTAAATATAAATTTCATAGAGTAAGTAAATTCAAAAGGAAAAAGAAGAAATCATATTTAAACTAATTATTAAATATGATTAACAGTAATTAAAATTTTAAGTTGATTCAAACTATAAAATTTTTGGTCGGTTTGGTTTGATTTTTTTTACAAACCTTTTTTAGATATCTAAACCTGACCCGAAACTTTAAAATACCCGAACAGGTTGTAAAACCGAAAAACTAAAAAACTCGAACAACCCAACCCGAACGGGTACCCGAATTCTCACCCCTAATAGTGACCATCATCTGAATAAACACATATATTCTTGTCATGTAGTTGATTGTTAGGAATCATAGATAAGATTTTGCCATGTATTATCGTATTGTTACAATACCTTTCTCTAGTAGTTAGGATGAGACCTTCAGATTAGCATCTAATGAAGGAATAAAACGGAAAAGTGATCATAGTTCACATCAAAAATCCATTTATCTATCCAGACATTTGGTTTTTTCCTGTTACCAATGATTCTTAGCAATACTTATTCCAATAGCTACTGTCTGAAAAGTATACTACATCAAGCGTGAGATGGTCGTGCTCCTATTTTTCTTTCAAGAAGGCTTTCTGTGCAAAATATCTAGCTTTGTAGACTCTCGAAAGCAATGTGTTTAGGTCGTGTAAAACTCTCCATGCTTGCTTCTCCCAATAACGCTTGATTAAATTCTCCAATATCCTTGAAGCCTAGACCTCCATTATATTTAGATTGACACATTTTCGACCAAGGTACCCAATTAATCTTTTATTTTTTCTTTCATAAGAATTCTACCATAAACTCATCACTGCACTAGTAATCTTTTGATATTGGTGTTTGGTAAGCCGAAACATGACATGTCATACACTAGTAATGATGTTGCCACTAATTTAAAAATGATCTTCTTTACTTTGAGGGAAGGAGATTTGACATACCATCCTGATAGTCTACCCTTTAATATGTCAGTGATGAAAACAAGGCGTTCACGATTTGATCCACTAAAAAATTATGGTAGCCTTAAATAAGTTCTTAACCCTTTTTTTATCGATCTCCATGTAAAGACTTAAAAGTCGACACTTAATACGATCTAGTTTAGTTTCAAAGGTGATTGACATTTTTAAAAAGTTGATTTTTTAACTCAAAACATCTCCGTATAATTTTAAATATTTTATTGCATTAATTAAACGTTGAAAGACAGAAAATTAAGAAAATAAATAAATAATAGAGAGTGTTGAATGGAAGTAGACCTAATTATTGATCTTATTACTGTGAGTTTATTTTGTTCCTGTCACCGATTCATTGAATGATTACTTATCTTATGTTAAAATAGATATGCTGCTGTCTAACATAATTACATATTTAAATCTAAAACCCCACGTTATTTAATAAGATAAACTAAAAGGAGAATAAATAATAGAGTATGGCAGAGAGAGACCTTGGGATGAAGACCGTTGACAAAGTCAGAAGGAAACACAACCGTCGATTTAAGGTGGCTCTAATCTTAACCACACGATCTTGCCATCGCTCAGTGTTTCCCTCTTCTTCCTCGCAATTACCGCGAAAACTCATCTGCTCAATACTCAATTTCAGTCTCTTAGCTTGATTGTATAATATTATATAAACGATTCAATACCTTCATATTTTACTTTATACTTGCCAAGTGAAGCTTGACGCTTGACTTTGATCTTCACTATGAACCCCGGCGGCCAAATTACTGATTTTACGGCGGTGCAAACGCACGGAGGAATGTTTATAAGTTACGATATCTTCGGTAGTATATTTGAGATCACATCGAAATATCGCCCCCCGATTATACCTATCGGCCGAGGTGCTTACGGGATCGTTTGGTAAGTATGATCGTGATTTTAAGCTTATTGTTCATATTTTTCTGGAGATCGGAGTTTCNGTTTTTTTTTTTTTTTTTTTTTTTTTTTATATATCTTGATTCGTGAAGCTCTGTGTTGGATTCGGAGACGAACGAGCTAGTGGCCATGAAGAAGATAGCGAACGCCTTTGATAATCACATGGATGCCAAACGTACACTTCGTGAAATCAAGCTTCTTCGTCATCTTGATCATGAAAACGTTAGTATTTTCCTTCTATTTGAATCGAAATATCTGCAGAAATCAGAATCATGATATTAGGGTTTTTTTTTTTTTTATATATATTTGGTATTGCAATAGATTATAGCTATAAGAGATGTGGTTCCTCCACCACTTCGAAGACAGTTCAGTGATGTTTATATTGCTACTGAACTCATGGACACTGATCTTCATCAAATCATCAGATCCAACCAGGGTTTGTCAGAGGAACACTGTCAGGTAAATAAACTGTTCTTGATGTTCATGGACTATATGGTAACATGAAACTGAAATGAAACTTTTGTGATGTATCAGTACTTCCTTTACCAGCTACTTCGAGGACTCAAGTACATCCACTCAGCTAACGTTATCCATAGGGACTTAAAGCCTAGCAATCTTCTGTTGAATGCAAATTGTGATTTAAAGATCTGTGATTTTGGTCTTGCTAGACCGACTTCAGAGAATGAGTTTATGACGGAATATGTTGTCACGAGATGGTATCGAGCACCTGAGCTGCTGTTGAATTCCTCAGATTATACAGCTGCTATTGATGTCTGGTCTGTAGGTTGTATCTTCATGGAGCTCATGAACAGAAAGCCTTTGTTTCCCGGTAAAGACCATGTCCATCAAATGCGCTTATTGACAGAGGTAAAATTTCTTGAAAATATCTACTTTTTTAGTATGGGTTTCACCTTTCCTGGAATATGTGATGATATGGTTGAATCTTGCAGTTACTTGGCACGCCGACGGAATCTGATCTTGGGTTTACACACAACGAGGATGCGAAAAAATACATCCGGCAACTTCCCTATTTCCCTCGCCAGCCATTAGCCAAAGTTTTCCCTCATGTTAACCCATTGGCCATTGATCTAGTCGACAGAATGTTGACTTTTGATCCGAATAGAAGAATCACTGGTAAGTTCCATTTGCGCTATTGGCTTCTGTTTATCATTATGGTTTGGTTCAAAACTCAGAGCACCTTTTGTGTGTGCAGTTGAAGAAGCTCTCAATCACCAGTACCTGGCCAAATTGCACGACCCAAACGATGAGCCAAAATGTCAGAAGCCATTCTCTTTTGAGTTTGAACAACAGCCTCTGGATGAGGAACAAATAAAGGAGATGATCTACAAGGAAGCCATAGGACTTAATCCAACATATGCTTAGTATCTTTCCCTGTTCTTTTATTCATCTACTTCTACGTATGTAGTTTTGTTTGTTCTTGTTTTATTTCTGCTAGTGATTAAATGTAGCTCTGATGTAAAATACTCTAGGAATGAAAGCATTTCTTCAGACTTGAGCCTTTTCTAGTAATCAGAGAGAATAAAGAATATGGTTTTGGAATATAGTCATCTAGCCGGAGTGAGAACCAGAGTCTAAGCTCGTAGGCATGAGTAGTAAGTATGTTATCATTCAACGAATTGTGAGTTTGCCTCCAGGTAGCTTACTTGCATTATTGAAGTAGGGACAAATCTTTAGCAATAATTAGACAAATGGGTGTCTTTGTTTAGTAATATCCTATATGGGACAAATAAGAGTTGACTTCTGAAATGTTAGATTGGAAAAAACTTTTGTCTTAATACAGGCTGTTAGAAGCTGACACTGATGGCTCAACTCACCAACAGAAAGCTCGGAGTTTTTTTAGTTTTATTTGTTTAAAGCTGAATCTCATGGAGAATACAATATCGTGTACCCAAGAAAGTCCTCTTCATTAAACATCCTCGTTGTTATATATATGAGAAGTGCAGGCCGTTCATGTTGACCCAAAAACAAAGAGACATGGCCGGAGATGAAGAAACACCAATGTCAGCAGGTAACAACACAAAACGCCGCGTTGGAGGTTGGATCACCTTCCCGTTTATGATAGGTGAGAGTCTCTGTTTCTCTGTTTTCATTTTTTTTTTTTTTTAATTCAGAAACTGAAAGTATGGTATGGTTGGATGGTGCAGTTACGTTGCTAGGCCTGACAATAGCGACTTGGGGATGGTTAGTTAACTTGATTGTGTACCTGATTGAGGAATTCAACGTCAAGAGCATTGCAGCAGCTCAGATTGCAAATATTGTTAGTGGTTGTATCTGTATGGTTCCAGCCGTTGCAGCCATAGCTGCTGACTCTTTCTTTGGAACCATCCCTGTTATCTCTGTTTCAGCTTTCATTTCTCTACTGGTAATGTTGAAAACAAACCATTTGACTTATTTTTTTCTTTCTTTTAAATCAACTATTCACCATATTAACTCCTTGATCAGGGCGTAGCTCTGCTGACTTTAACCGCTTCGCTTGATTCTTTAAGCCCTAAGCCCTGTGAAACAGATTCAAGCCTATGCCAATCACCTTCAATAACCCAGCTCGGAGTCCTTTACGCAGCTATAACTCTAGCTTCTATAGGAACAGGTGGGACACGGTTCACATTAGCAACCGCTGGTGCAAACCAATACGAAAAAGCCAAGGACCAAGCAAGCTTTTTCAACTGGTTTTTCTTCACAACGTATCTAGCTGGTGCTATAAGTGCAACTGCTATTGTCTATACCGAAGATAACATAAGCTGGACCTTCGGTTTTGGTCTGAGCTTAGCTGCTAATCTCTTAAGCTTTTTGGTTTTCATATTTGGAAAAAGATTTTACAAGCATGATAAACCCATGGGAAGTCCTTTCACAAGTCTATTTCGTGTGTTTTTCGCTGCTCTACTCAAAAGAAAAGCTGTGGTTTCCAATGCCCCCAACGAGAAAGACTATCACAATGAATCAACCGCTATTCCCACAAAGAGTCTCAGGTTCTTTAACCGCGCAGCTTTGAAACAAGAAAACGAGGTTAGACCTGATGGTACAATTTGCAACCCTTGGAGACTATGCAGTGTTCAACAAGTGGAAGATTTCAAAGCAGTCATTAGAATCATCCCTCTTGCTTTAGCCACAATATTCTTGAGTGTTCCAATTGCGACGCAGCTAGGCTTAACAGTTCTTCAAGGTCTTGTTATGGACCGGAGGCTTGGTCCTGACTTCAAAATCCCAGCAGGCTCCCTCCAAGTCATAACACTTGTCTCCACTTGCCTTTTTATCATAGTCAACGATCGCCTTGTCTATCCATTTTACCATAAGCTAACTGGAAAATTCCTAACACCGCTCCAAAAAGTCGGGATAGGCCATTTTTTCAACATTTTAAGCATGGGGGTAACTGCCTTAGTTGAAGCAAGGAGATTGAAGATTGTAGAGAAGGGCCATTTTCTTGATACAACAACATCTATTGCTGACATGTCAGTCTTGTGGCTATTCCCTCCTCTCGTCATTGTAGGAATCGGTAAGCGATTTATATATATAACTCCAAACATAGGCCGGTTATGTAATTGGTATTTGTAAACTTGGTTGTAGGAGAGGCCTTTCATTTCCCAGGGAATGTAGCACTGTGTTATCAAGAATTCCCAGAGTCAATGCGAAGCACAGCAACTTCGATAACTTCAGTGGTGATTGGGATAGCTTTCTACACAAGCACTGCTTTGATCGATCTCATTCAGAGAACCACCGCTTGGTTGCCAGATGACATTAACCATGGAAGAGTTGATAATGTATACTGGATTTTAGTTATAGGAGGAGTCTTGAATCTTGGCTATTTTATTGTCTGCTCTTGGGTTTACACTTACAGAAACCTCACCGATTACGATCACGATCACGAACAAGTTGCTGCTGTTTCTCCTTCACCATCTTAAACATGTTGAACCATTTTTGACAAAATGATTTTGGTCAAAAAGTGGTGTGTTGTGAATGAGAAATGGAGTTCCAAAGTGAATGATATTGTAAACTTGAAATTTATTTGCTAAGTTTCAAAAGATTTAATAAACTCACTTTGGGTATTTAAATTTGGATTTGGTTTGTTTATGATAATCGGGCATTATAGCTTATATTTTATTGGACAAGCTCATGTAAACTTTTTTGTTGATTAAACACAAGAAAGCCAGTCCATAAAATGTATTATTGTATTTGAATTGGTCAAAACAATATATTCTCCATTTAATTTGAATTGGTCAAAACAATATATTCTCCATTTAATTCAAAAAGTCTAGTCAAATATGCTGATTAAGTCTTCATTATCCTAATTAAATAGGTAACTTTAATTTTCTCCACTATGTTAGTGGGTATCACTTCTCTTTTCTTATAAAGAGATTTTGGGTAACAACAAAACATATATGATCAAAGAGATCATACACATAATTATTTTCCCCCACATCTCTTGTTGTTTTTAGAGAGTACAACACAAAATAACGTTCGTTAGATTATGTTATTGGGTTGTGCAAGATATAATAGTTGCAGTTGTATCATGGGATTCAGAGCGCCATATAACCGTCACACTACAAAGCATTTTCAAAATTAAAGAAAGAGATTAATCTCGACTAGCAAATCTTATTCTTAATTCCGGTCTGGTATCATTTTATTATTGATTCTCTTATGTAATAATTTACAATTATATCAGTCGCCCATATTGTAGATATTGCGTTCTTTCAAAACATCTTATGTCCTGACCTTCCTTCCTCTTCCTCTGCAAGTTTATTTAATTATTTTCTGTCTTTTGTATCAGTTAATCTCTTGTTCTTGCCCTGCATCTGCATCTGTTTTAACTTTGATTAAAGTCTTCTAAATTAACTTGGCCATTTTAGACTTACAGTTAGTTAATATGATTTAACACCATTAAACACATGTTAAAAAATAGTTAATGACCTTCCTCTTTAAGTATAACAATGTTGATTTTTAGTTTATTGAAGAGAACAAAAAAAAAGCTTGAAACCTTGAAATCTTGTGTTCCTTTGCTTTTTGATTCTGAGGTAAGTTTTGTTTTTTACCTTCATGTTCATCTGAGTCTTACGGTTGTACTAATCATGAAGTTTTGTTTTTCGAACTATTCAGCATAATCTTTGCTCAGAAGCATCAAAAATAAACAAATATCTATATAAGTCTGTATTACAAGTAGTAACTGATTTCTGGCGTGGGCTACGACTCTCTCAGGCACCAGAAATTACTCGATACTTATCAGCAGCTTGATGAGAAGTATAGTGTGCCAAAAGCAAAAGAAGAGAAAGAAAAGCGCTTGCCACAAAAATCGCATTGAACAATCGATGAGAGAAATCAAACTGAATATCTCCACCCAATACAATACATCCCTGCCAGCCTTTCTTCAGAATGTTTATTTCTACATTAGCCTTTGTTTAATTTAATCCAAGAAGACAAAGGAAAGACAAAAAGCACAACATTGCTTGAAGACCCACTTCCAACTCATTAACCACCAATAGTTAGTTATGGTCCCACTCAGGGGCGGATGTAGAGGGAAATTTAGTGTGGGGCAAAAACAAAATTTTTTATTTATATATAAAAAGAGAAAGAAAAAAACAGTAACATTGATGGGGATTGAACCCTCCATCTCTAAGAAAATTGAAATAGCCTTAACCAACTAAGCTAACAATTCAATGTTGTATGTGGCACATGCCCCACACTATTAACATGTAGATCCGCCCCTGGTCCCACTTGAATCACAATACTATTTCCCATTCAATTGCATAAATGTTATTTAATTTGTCAACATGGCTTTGAAATTAGAAGAGATTTCAACAACACATGCTACTAAATCACTCTACGTCCACTTTGCCACCTTAAATTAAAAAGCAATGCAACTACTCTTGTACATGAAATTGCATCAAGGAATGTATGAGCAATCATGTGAATTTTGCATATATGAGATACTAATGAAAACAATCGAGAAACTAGAATCGTTAAGAGGAAGGTCATTAAATCATGTTAACTGTTGACTAACCGTGAGTCTAAAATAGCCAAGTCAACTTAAAATTTAATATTAAAAACGCTTCACTTATAAAATTGGGATTAAAAAAGCCAACATAAAAATACATGTTTTTTTGCTAAATTTTGTATGTTTGGGATTATAAATAACTATTTCCCCTTATTGTTAGTGTCGGTTATGGAGATTTCTATCATTCATGTAGAGGAATATGAGTGATATCAATCATATTTTAACCCAAAGATGGGATCAAATCCATATATACCAAAACCAAGAGGGAATGTACTAATAATTAAAGAATTGGTTGTAGTTAAGATAAAAAAAATATTGTTGTTTGTTTTTATGTTTTCGACTGTAACTAAAACAACAATTAAACGATGTGAGCTTATAAATAAAAAAACGTTATGTATTAGGAAAATCGACCACAAATCAATTTACTAAACCAGAAAAACTATTAAAAACCATTCTTCACTCAAATTACGATTCTATTTTTGAACTAAAGTACTAAAAAAACTAATTGTAGTTCATTACAAGAACTTAAATCATTCATTAAATATCAAATTTGATATGTCATAAAACGTAATGGCATCATACCTTCGAAAGTTGAAGACATTATAGCACTACTAGAAAACACGCATAAACTGACGGACAAAACTGTCACGAATCCGTCATGAATGGTCATTCCTGACAGAAATTTGACGGATTGTGTCCGTCAGTTCTAGATCTTCAGTAATGAAATATCCGTCAGGAATTCCTGACGGATTCTTGACAGAATTTAAGATGTCACGTTCCTGACAGAATATGTCCGTTAGTAATTTTCTGATAGGGATAGTGACAGATTACTGACGAATCTTATATTTTTAATAAAAATATATTAATCAAATTATTATTTAATTAATAATTATTTATATTTATTAATTAATAATTAAAATGTAATTAAAATTCTAAAAATATTCATAAAATTAAATTTTGCAAATATGTACAAAACCAAAATATATTACAAATATTTGATACAAACGATAAAAGTCTATAAACAAAACCTAAACGCATCTACTATGGTGGTGGTGGTTGAAAAAGTAACAGACTACTTCAGCAAACAGATCTTTCTCAAAAACTCTTTCTTTACTAAGACAAACACAATACAACTTTTTCTTGTACACTGATTTGTTTTCTCTTACCAACTCTCACCCTGTCGTTCTGATTGAATGACCTTACAAACACAATGATCAGCCTCTCACAAAAATTAATCTCTCACAAAAGTAGGCTCAAGAGAACTCTCTTCTAGTTCACCTACGTCTCCTATTTATATCATCTTCTAAACCTAGAATTCTCTCAACTCACATATTTACTTGCCATAATCTCTTTTTCCTTTTTTTAGATTACTTCATTTTCTCTTTTCCCTTTGTTCCACTCTTTTGAAACTTGCTCACCACTTTACTTCAATTTATGATTAGCTCCTTTCCTTAACTAGCCTTTTCCTTTAATCCTTATGCATCTCCAGTCTCTCCTTTTTTGACTAAGTTTGTCAATCAAGAACTCTCACGAGCATCCTGTCAATCAATACAACACAAAAACAATCAGACCAACACAACATGTAATATGCAAAAGCACACATGTAAACAAACAGTAAGTCACTCCACCATAAAATGACACTACTCCCCATGAAAAAGAATCAACCAGCATTGAGTGTGATCTGGTCGGATCAACCAGTATTGAGTGTGATCTGGTCTCGTCCTTCTCCCCCTGCTCGACTGACAATACTGAGTCAAAAACACAAGATGAAATGAATTGATGTCCGGTGGTACAACACAACATAGAATAAAACGCATGATGGTTTGTGGTAAAGTGATCTCCAGTCGTCAGTGAGACACACACATCTCTTAGAAGCATGACTAAACATGGACAGACATAAAGCGCATCATGGACTTATTTAACCATTGTGTCCACTAATCAGAGTAACAACCAGGCACGACATATGAAGATCCAATCTAGAAGTGTGAAGTCACAAAAACAGAGTGATGATCAAACAACCAAACACATTAACAGGTATTTCATGTGTCCACATGACTTTTCAGAGCCAAAACTGGTGGGCTTGCGACTTCAGTCAGAACTATAGCCCAATACTAATCCATCAGATACAATTAAGCCCACATCAATCATCTTGACAGTCGTTGAAACAGACACATCACAACCTGAAACACATTGACACTCACATCCACAACTAGTGATCATATACTATCGATGGGGAACATATAGGAAAAGATAATCAGCAAACAACAAGGAATTATCTTTTGACAAAGTATGAGTATTTTCATTTAGACAAAATAGTGACACACAGAAATTTGTAACCTGATTAAGCGAGAAATTTTAGATCCTGATCAGCAGAACACACTTGTACATAGGTGTAGTTGACTAGTCTTTTGCACTGTCATAACTTTATCCTTGACAAGAAAAATTTTCAAACCCGATGTGTATAAACTAGGCAGCTGTATATATGTCTGTCTGAACCATCACTTGACTTCTCAAGTTCATACATCAACACCCTTTTTTCCTTTCGTTTTTTGTGTTTTTTTTTTGTTTTTTTGCATATTTATGCTTACTGGGTGATCAACTCTTTGACCTCCTTGGTTATGCACCATATTAGTATTGTTTATTTCAGACGGTATGACAGGCAGCTCTCTTTTCAGCTACTAAGACATGTTGAAATAATCTCCCAGGTGTACTATATGCCTCGTTTGATCGTTTATCTCAACCATAGTCTCTGCCAATCAAAGTTCACAAACTCCTATGGCCTTTCGAAGATTAATAAACCGATTAAAATCAAGTGGTTTCGTAAACAAGTCTGCAATCTGAAAATCTGTTCCCACATGTTCAACCACAATAAATTTATCTTCATTTAGCTCACGAATGAAATGGTGTCTGATGTCAATATGTTTCGTGAATGTTGCACTGGATTTTTGGCTATGTTGATAGCACTTTGATTGTCACAATGAACCAACATCGAATCTGTTTGAGTACCATAGTCACCCGCCATCTGCTTCATCCACAACAATTGAGTACAATAGCTACCCATTGCAATGTACTCAACTTCAGCTGTGGACAATGACACACAATTCTGTTTCTTACTATGCCAGGCTATCATATTATTACCAAGAAAGAAACATCCTCCGTTTGTACTTCGTATGTCATCTAGACGACCAACCCAATCTGCATCACAATACCCAACAAGATTATTATTGGTGTCCTTGGTGTAGTAAATACCCAGATCAGCTGATCCTTTAATATATTTGATGATTCGCTTGACAACATGCAAATGTGACACTTTTGGTTTTGCCTGATATCATGCACAAACCCCCACACTTAAGCATATATCTGGCATGCTTGCTGTAAGATACAACATACTTCCAATCATTCCTCTATAAAGCTTCTGGTCTACATCTTCTCCTTCGTCATTTCGAGATAATTTGCAAGTTGTACTTATCAGAGTTCTGGCTGTTTTACAGGATTCAAGCCCAAATCGTGTAATCTTCTATGCATATGTGCTTTGACTCAAGTAGATTCCCTCTTATGTCTATTTAACCTGCAAACCAAGAAAATAAGTCAGTTCTCCAACCATACTCATTTCAAACTCTTGAGTCATGTGTTGAACAAATTTATCAACAAGTGTTTTGTCTGTAGCACCAAATAATATATCGTCGACATAGATTTGCACAATCATCAGATCATCATTCTTAGAATAGGTGGACAATGTCTTGTCCACACTGCCTCTGGTGTACCCTTGTTCGAGCAGACAGATAGTCAGACGTTCATACCAAGCCCTGGGTGCCTGTTTTAACCCATATAACGCTTTCCTCAGCTTGAACACATGATTAGGATGTTCTGGATGTTCAAATCCTTTTGGTTGTTCCACGTACACTTCCTCTTGAAGTACTCCATTCAAAAATGCACTTTTGACATCCATCTGATACAGCTTAAATTTCAGATGCCAAGCCATCCTAAGCAGTAATCTGATTAATTCTAGGCGCACTACATGCACAAAGGTTTCATCAAAATCAACTCCTTTTACCTGTGAGTATCCTTGTGCAACTAGACGAGCCTTGTTCTTTACAACATTACTTGTCTCATCTATCTTGTTCATGAAAATCCACTTTGTTCCTACGACATTTACACCTTCAGGTTGAAGTATAAGACTCTAGACTTTGTTTCGTTCAAACTGCTCCAGCTCCTCTTGCATTAATATTATCTAGTATTCATCCCTTAATGCTTCCTGATGGGTTTTAGGTTCAACCATTGACACAAAATAGACAAATTGGATCATCTCCTTAAAGTCTATCTGTTTCTTTCTTGTAACTCTGTCTCCATGTATGTTACCGATCGCATCCTTTTCATAATGATTTGTATGCACACGTTGTTGAGTAACTGTTTCCGTGTCTGATATGAACTCGTCAGTTACATCAACTTTACTCTGATTTTCGAGTGATTGGTCATCAGGCACTTGAAACAGATTAATTATTAACCCTTCTGGTTGATATCTAGCATCATCAAACACCATATTTACTGTTTCCATGACTGACTTGGTCCTTTTGTTAAACACTCGATAAGTTGTGTTGGTGGTTGAATATCCAAGAAACATGCCCTCATCACTTTTTGCATCAAACTTTCCGAACTGATTTTTGTCGCTTAGAATGTAACATACATACCCAAAGACATGAAAATAGCTGACACTTGGTTTTTTTCCCTTCCACATTTCATATGGTGTCATGGTTGTTCCTTTTCAAACATACACCCCGTTGATGATATAACAGGCAATACTGACAGCTTCAGCCGAAAAATGTTTTACAACTTGATTAGCATGTAGCATGGCACGTGCCATCTCATGTAGTGTTCGATTATTTCTCTCAACCGCACTGATCTGTTGAGGTGTTCTTGGTGCTGAGTATTGATATTGTATCCCCTGCGCTTCACACAGCCTATCGAACACTTTGAATTCCCTTGATCCCCTACTTCTCATTCTTAAGTTGCAATACCAAAAATTTGAAACTGTCCACAGCTTCTGACTTTTCACGCAAAAACCGCACCCAAGTAAATCTAGTGAAATCATCCACTATCACCAAGATATACTTCTTCCCAGACAAACTTTCTACTTGGATTGGTCCCATAAGATCCATCTGTAAGAGATCCATCTGTAAGAGATCTAACACTCTTTTTAAGAGAATATCTTGAGTAACTTTGTGTTGCACCTTGACATGTTTTCCCTTTGCACACGGTCCACGGACAAACATATCATTACCTTTTAGCTTGGGAATTCCTCTGACAAGTTCTTGATTTGCTAACTTTGTTAACGTTCTGACATTGATATGTCCGAGTTTCCTGTGCCATACAACTTTCTTGTTGTCGCCACATGTAGCAATTATTTCTAGATCTGATTCCTCTTAGTTTTACTCGACCAACTTCATCTACTGCTTGACAGACTGATTTCATTAAAGTAACAGCCAACCCTTCATCACATAGTTGGCTTATGCTAATCAGATTTTCAGTCAGCCTTTCAACTAGGTACACATTATGAAGACTTGGTTTACTCAACCCACTTGTTTCACCCTTGCCTACAATTTTACCTTTGGCTCCTCCTCTAAATGTTACCTTTCCTGAGTTGATCTCTGTAAAATTCATCAGTTCTTCTCTACTTCCTATCATATGTCTTGAACACCCACTATCAAAATACTACTATGTTGCTTCTGAAGTCTTCATTGCTAGCTCTGGTTAATCATCATCGTCAATCTTCATGGCCTGTTCTGTTTGAGCTAAGAAACAGGTCAACTCTACTGGTTGAACATCATCTTCAAGTTTTTTGAAAGACTCTGTTTGTGCTGAAAAACAGTATAACAAGTCTTATCTGACCCATGCTCTGTTGTAGCGATCCTTATCAGGATAATAGTCTATGTGACGTCTGATTTGGTATAGTCTGTCTTCCTAGCGGTAACACTGATCCTTGTAGTGTCCTGGTTTTCTGCAGTAGAAACACAACTGATCTCTGACTTGTCGTGTGTGATAGTACTCTTGATTTCTTGGTTGCCAATTTTGATTGTCTGTCTTCTGTTGGTGATGTCTTTAACAGTCTGGTGCTTCTTCACAAGTTCTGTTGAATGATTGACTGGCGATTTGACAATTATTGTGGATCCTTTTGTATGCACATGATATCCCAACCCATAGCTCAGATCACTGTCTCTTCCCATAACAAGTACTTTGTCAATATCTTTGGTTCCCTTGGTCAACATTTTGATTTTCCTCAACTGCTCACTCAATCGAGACTCAAGTAGTTGATTCTTCTTTTCTTCCTTGGTTAGATTTGTTTGAAGAAACTTCACTTTTTCTTGAAGTTTTTATATGTCATAGGTTATTTCTAGATTATGGTTTCTAACATCGATCAGGGTTTCACACAGAAAACTATTGTCTTCAAGTAATGGTTGTCTGTCTAATTCTTCTTCATCATCATATTCGCTTTCAGAACTATCTTCAATGATGCATACATATGCAACCAAGTTTAACATCTCCTCATCTTGATCTGAATCAGATGTATCTTTACTTTCCAAGCTCACCACAAATTTTTCTTTTCTGATTGGGAGATTGGCACACTCAGATTTCATATGACCAAACCCTTTGCATTCGTGACACTTGAGTGACTACTTCTTCTTGGTATCTGGACAGTCAAACTTATAGTGCCCATATCCTTGACATTCATGACACTGAACTTCTGATCTTCTGGGTGTTCGGTCAATGTTTGCTCGGTAATATGATCTGCCGGCAGGATTTGCGTCACGTTTTGATATGCCCCCATACTTCTTGAAATATTTATTCACAATCAGGCTTATTTTTTTCTTCAAGACCCTCAACTGGATATGTCTTTCTTTTGTTGCTAATACAATCCCCTTTCCTTTGATCATTATCTTGGAGAGATCAAGTTCATGTGCCTGCATCATGCTTACAATCTGAATGAATTTCATATCGTCATAATACTTGGCTACTTGTACGGGTGATTTCATCGATTGAAATTTATCAGGTAGGCTTCGAAGGAACTTTTTGACCAGATTCTTTTCTTGGTAGTGTTTTCCTAACACTTCAGATGCGTTTGCAATCGAGGAAATCTTACCACTGAATTCTTCAACTGTTTCATCTTCTCCCATTCTCAGATTTTCAAACTCTGATGCAAGCATATCAATCCTTGTTCCGCGGACATCACTTGTTTCTTCGTATGTCACCTATAATGTATCCCAAGCATCTTTTGCAGTAGTGCACTCTTGGACTCTTTTGAATTGATCTTTTTGTCAAGGAAATCCAAATTGTTGTGAGAGCTCTTGAATTGTATTTTGACATGGTTTTTTCTCCTACTGTCCATTCAGCCTTTGGGTTTTGTAACCATCTCTCCATCTTCATTTTTTATTTGTGGGGCTGTCCAACCTTCTTCAACCATTGTCCAGACATCTTCATCAATTCCCCTGTTGTGTTCACGTATCTGAACCTTCCACCAGCCAAAATTATTAGGATCTAACACAACACTTTGTGTAGATGTTTGCTGTAAGTTGTCCATCTTCAGGATGTTATCTGTTTAGGCAGAAACCTTAGTTTCGTGACAGGCACCCACTCTGATACCAATTGAAAAAGTAACAGACTACTTCAGCAAATAGATCTTTCTCAAAAACTCTTTCTTTATTAAGACAAACACAATACAACTTTTTGTACACTGATTTTATTTCTCTTAGAAACTCTCACCATGTCGTTCTGATTGATCGACCTTATATACACAATAATAAGCC
This sequence comes from Iberis pinnata, assembly GCA_900406425.1. Taxonomy (NCBI): domain Eukaryota; kingdom Viridiplantae; phylum Streptophyta; class Magnoliopsida; order Brassicales; family Brassicaceae; genus Iberis; species Iberis pinnata. Next base: position 3,060 of record OVBE01002840.1, on the reverse strand, counting down.
TCTCACAAAAATTAATCTCTCACAAAAGTAGGCTCAAGAGAACTCCCTTCTCTTTCACCTATATCTCCTATTTATATCATCTTCTAAACCTAGAATTCTCTTGACTCACAAATTTACTTGCCATAATCTCTTTTTTCCTTTTTTTAGATTACTTCCTTTTCTCTTTTGCCTTTGTTCCAATCCTTTGAAACTGGCTCACCACTTTACTTCAATTTATGATTAGCTCCTTTCCTTAACTAGCTTTTTCATTTAATCCTTATGCATCTTCAGTGGTGGCACAATTTGCGCCATGAACACATCCATAGTCGCCTTCATCTGGGCCATCTCTACATCCACTATATAATGGCCGGTTCGAAGCGTCTAACATATAAAAAATTGTCGTGCTTCTAAATTTATTTCTTCGTACGAAACCTGAGCCATCTCTATATTTTCTCTATAAACATCATTAACCATTTGAATCGTAGATGCCCCAAAATCTAATTATGTTCTAGGTTTCTCTATCCTATCGGCCAATGGTTTGCTACCGCTACTACTAGCAACAGTATCATGTCGTTCTCCATGTACATTCCAAATCTTGTAACTCAACATAAAACTATTCACATACAAGTGATTCCATATTAAATTCATCCTGATATTGTGAGAATTCCGACATAAAGAGCATGGACATGTTAACTTACGACTGCGTTGTGCCCGAGGTTGTCAACATGCTAATTCCATGAACTCCATAACACCACGTGCATATTCGTCGTTCAAAACCTTCGTATCTGGATTCATTCTTTTACCATCCGTCCATGATCGAAAATAGATAGGAGTAGACATATTTTGTGAAGATATATGTGTTGAATGTATGAAGAATGAAGGTGGAGTGGTTTGGTTTTATAGGCGTTTTTGTGAAGAAATCATGACGAATATGTCCGTTAGTAAATGCAAATATAAATGTTGGCAACGGTTTGGAACGATTACTTTGTACCGGGAAATTTACTGACGGCTATGTGATGGATTCCTGACGAATATGTCCGTCAGAAAATTGCATGACGGAGGACTATCCGTCAGGTTTCCGTCAGGACCTCCGATCACTTTGGCCAACATTTTCTTGTAGTGTAGTTAGGTTAGACTTTAAATTAAATGTATTTGATTTAGGAGATAACTAATTCAAACATTATGAACTTATTACCTATATAAAGAATCTAATGATTAATTTCCAATCTAGAAAACAAAATGTCAAATCCAAGTTTACTTGGAATACAACTACTCAAACAAGATAATAGAAATAGAAATAATTATTGAATTATATAAGGATATTAATTGCATGAGGGTTCATTTTTTTTTGTTTTGTCAAACAAGATATTTCATTACCAAAAGAGTTTACACTGAATACAAACAACGACGTAAAAAAATTAAAACAAGAACATAAACAAGAAAGATAGAGCCAAATAACAAGCAAAACAAAACATCTTGAAAGAACATTCGAAGCTTGTTGGCATGAGTTCCTCAATCAAGAAAAAATAGACTATAGTGTAAAGGGATACACTTGTGTCTACGGGAATGTCATCTACTGTTGAGAGGAGATGCGAGACCAAATTAATAGTCCATTAACAAACACCAAACACACAGACTGTTTGGTGGTTAATCGACAACATAAGCAAATGCTTTCGACATTGAATAAATTTTTTTTTTGATATCTTAATTATTATATTTTCTCTCATGTTATTTTACTGTTTTATTTTAGAAGAAATTATAAACCCTTCCATATAAATATAAGTAATACGACATAGTTAAAAAAAAAAACACAAATTACTAAAAAAAAATATAGTATTAAGTCTCTTTTATAAATGAATAGTACTTTTAACAAGTATACTACAAAAACACCAAAAGAACCATAAGAACGTGAAGGTTCATAGTTTATTTTATGTTGTTTAATCCAAAACTTTAAATATAAAATCGATTTTAAAAGTATGTAGCTATTTTAGTTATGTGTTTCTACGATCATATTTATTTAACAAGCTATGTATTAAAATATTAATATACTATAGAACGGACTAATTGGTTTGCAAATATATATATATATATATATATATATATATATATATTAATATTACACAAAACATAACATATAATATAGTAAAATTTAATTATAGTATATATCGGTTATGTGATATTTATTAAGCCAAAAAGAAGCAAATTGGTTAAAGTTAGTTATTGCTAGCTAATAGGAGAGGACAGAGTGCAATGTATTAGGGCCCATGAAGAATTGGGGTCCAAATTTTTATTTATTTATGTAAGGGTATTTGTTTAAGAACTTTACCACATATGTTATTCATTTTTGTTGTTTCAACTTTACAAACAACTTTTATATTTCCTGCAAAAAAAATAAAATCTCACAAAGTATTGATATGATCGGTCATCGCATATCTTTTCCTCTTAGTTCAAAAGTTTTGTCTTTTACTTTTGTACCGATTTTGATTTATTAAAAGGCCTACTTTTTAATCTTGTCTGTGAGTCTCTAAAATATTTAAGCTGAGCTAAAGTTAGTTTTTCGCTGATAAGATATTAAAATATTTAATTTGCAGCCGGCGAATTTAATAAGTTTTTTTAAAAGTATAGTTAATATATATTTTTAATAGATTAAGTTGCACAATTTATATTAAGTATTATTTAGCTTAAACCTAGATCTTAGCTATATAAGTTATGTAGCTAAATAACGCGAGATAGAGATTTTCGCCTCGTGCAAGAGTTATTGATTTTAGACTTGTTTATATATATATATATATATATATATATATATATATTAATATAAATGATATTTTAAATTTAATTATTTAGTTGATCAAAGTTCACATAATTTAGCAGTTTGTGGCTATTCTTCATATCTATACTATTAAATGGGATGACACTATTGAAATTAACCTTATTGTTATGTGGTATATTACAAAGAATGCCATTGGAAAAAATCAATTACAAGAACAAAAAAAACGCCTCAAGGAATTTTTCGACTCGACACAAAGTGAGGCGCGCGGATCCTAGATATATCGGATAAAACCCGTTTTCGAACTTTTTTGG
>OVBE01002839.1:6164-29026 GCA_900406425.1 Iberis pinnata | reverse complement strand
ATAAAGTTATACTAATAATATTATTAATTTTATAACATATTATTAATTTTTAAGTATTAAAATGGGTAATTCGGGTACCCGAATAATTACCCTTACCCTATCCTTACCCGACCCATACCCGTTTTGAAAAAAAATCTTGACCCAAATGGGTAATTATCAATACCCGTACCTGATCTTTACCCGTAAATATGGGTCGGGTATGTGTTGGGTTGGGTTACCCAACCCAAAATGGACAGGCCTAGTACGTGGGCACCAGTACCACACGTGCGTTCGATCATCAAAGTTATGCATGCATTTATTATATTCTCTAGTATATTATAATATATAATGTTTGTCAAAAAAACAATAATCTCCTATATATTAAAGAAAGAGGGGAAAATCCCATAAAAAATCTCCAAAGTGTCACTTTCTATTATTTTAACCTTAGTACTGAACCACTAGCACTTTTAATTTTTAATTTATTAAAAATCGGATTAAAATTTCTGACAGTGGTAGTCGCCTTACACGCCGTCTTTTCCGCCGTTTTCTCTAACGAAAAAGTTAACAGCGGCATTGACTAGCGTTGACTTTTTTTTAAATCAGAAAATTCGAATTTTTTAATGAAAATTATAAAAAATTCGAAAAAATTAAAAAAAATCATAAAAAGTCATTAACATTTTTAAAGTTTTATTAAAAAAAAAAAATTTTAAAAATCATAAAATTTCGAAATTTTATAAAAAATTTAAAACAGTTAAAAAATCATAAAAATTCAAAATTTTATAAAAATTCAAAAATTCAAAAAACCTAAAAAAAAAAAATAATTCATCAATTTCATTTAAAAAACCTAAAATTTTTATAATAAACATTTCAGAAAATTATAAAAATATTTAATTTTTTTTAAAAAAATCATAAAATTTCAAAACATTATAAAAATTTCAAAAATCCTAAAAAATAAAATAATACATCAATTTAATTTTAAAAATCTAAGTTCATATATAATTGATATTAATAAAGATAATTCTTCCAACTTTAGTTTTGCTAATATATATAGAGATTTAGAAAATTATATATACTAGAAAATTCAAAAAGTCTAGAAAGTTGATGAAAGAGTGATGTTCTAGATCATAAAAAATTTTGAAATCCCAACGACAGAGGAAAATAGCGAGATTAGGCAACAGAGATTCGTTGGGATTTTAAAAAATTTATGATCTAGAACATCAATTTTCTAGAATTTTATAATTTTTTGAATTTTTGCATGTTTTACAACTCTTTTTAATTTTTTATAATTTTCTGAAATTTTTATATTTTTTATAATTTTCTAAAATTTTTCTTGTAATATTTTTAGGTTTTTAAATTAAATTAATGAATTATTTTACTTTTCTTGAAATTTTTATGATTATTTAAATTGTTTTTGAATTTTTTTATAAAATTTTGTAATATTTATGATTTTTTATGATTTTAAATTTTTTTTTTGAATTTTATATAAAATTTTATGATTTTTAAAATTTTTTTTGCATTTTTTACAATTTTTTATTAAAAAATCGAATTTTCTGAATTTTTTTTTTAAAAAACAAAAGTCAACGATGTCAACGCCGCCGTTAACTTTTCCGTTAGAGAAAATGGTGGAAAAGACGGCGTGTAAGGCGGGTGCCACTTTCAGGGTTTTTAATGCGGTTTTTGATAAATTAAAGGTTGAAAGTGCTAGTGGTTCAGTATCAAGGTTTAAGGTGATAGAAAGTGACACTTTGGAGGTTTTTTATGCGATTTTCTCTATTAGAGAGTAATACCTTGAAATACCAATAAAAAAATTCAAAATTCAAAAATACTATACACTCCCAAAAGTTCTAAAAGTACTACACTATTAAGTGTTTCAAATTTGACACAAACATAAAAAGTGAATTTAAAAGTTTAAAATTTAAAATTTTGGATTTAGGTTCACTAAATAGAGTTTAGGCTTTAGTTTCGAAAGGGGTGGAGATTGGTTTCGGGTTTCAGAATTTAAATTACTATTTTTAAAAATATTTCAAATTTGTGATATTTTGGATCAAAAACATTTTTGTGGTATTTTTGGAAAAAATTATTGTATTTTTGAATTGGGAGTGTATGATATTTTTATAATATACCTAAATTTTTGTAGTATTTTTTGAATCCCCCAATATGAAAAGGGAATACAGTTTCGTTTAAATTTTTTAGTTTGATAACTAATTACATGTATTATCACTCACTATCCCTGTATCCAAACACTAATTATTACTCTTAATAAAACAAAATAAAAACACTATACTTACAAAAAGAAGAAATCTAAACATCTTAAAATAATTATTGTTACAATTTGGTTGTAACAAAAAAAGTATTTACTTATCTATATTAATAGGAAATCATCTTCATCTCGAAATATTCTATGTATTAAAAAGAAAGACAATTTTTAAAAGAATATTTTGTTTTGTAATAATTTTCATATTATGCCATTAGAAAATATTAATATACTATATTATTTATTTAAATAAAATACATATAAAATTAATAATTTAAATATATACACATAATTTATTAAAAATCATTACTAAAATCTTCTCAATGATTTTTTATTTGGATTAGGAAATTCATTTTTGATTTTAAATTTATAAAATTTAATTTTAGTTTGTTTTCTAAAAAATATAGTATAAAAACTATAAGTGTAATATATAAGATCATAACATTTAAAATAAATAATTTTAAACGTTGTTAGTATTTGAACTAATATAGAATAATATATTTTAAATTTCAAATATGTTTATAAAATTTAGATTATTATACATTATTTATCTTAATTAACAACCAATCTAACATATATTTTAGTTATATATATGTATATATATATTACATATATATATATTATATTTTAAATTGTCCAGTTTACAAAATAAATAATAATATGTTTATAAATTTTATATTATATATTTTTCTATAATGTTATCACATTTTACTTTGATATTTACATATTTATATTTGTCGACACATTTCATAATCATTATTTTAAAATTTATATAACGAGATGTAAAGGTTTAAGTTATATTACCGTAATTTTAAAATTATATTCCATATCATATTCTCACGTATAGCGCAGGGCATCATCTAATAATAATGAAAAAAAAACTAAACTAAAACTATTTTTCCACTCGCTGGAAGGCAACAAATATTGCCAACATTTACTTTTATGCAGACTTCTTCCGCTTGATTGACATTATATCCTATTCTCGTAAGATTTTTTTTCTCTTCCCTTTCAATAAAAAACAACATCAAAAGAAGTTCAAATTCCAAAAATAGCACACACTCCCAAATGTTTCAAACATAGCACACACTCTCAAATGTTCCAAACATAGCACAAATCTATAATGTGAATTTTAAGGGTTTAGAATTCAAAATTTTGGGTTTGAGTTCATTAAATGGTAACAACACCAAATAACAATAATATACCTTATAATTAATAAAATAACATCTATTCATAACCTACACACACTCTCTCACCTCACACTTTTTCATAAATACAATTTTCTCTTTTATCTTCATTTCATGTCTCACTCTCTCTTTCTCTCACTTTCTCTCGCTCGCTTCTTTTTTCCAACCCCTTACGTTAATATACGAGCTACTTAAGATATACAGAATACTGAAATTTATATTTTGGGTTTATGGTTTATATTTTGGGATTAGGCTATATTTTGGGATTAAGATTTATATTTTAGGCATAGGGTTTATAATTTGAATTTAGAGTTTATATTTTTGGTTATGGGTTTTTATTTTAGGTTTTGGTTTTATGTTTTGGGGGTTTTGAGTTTATATTTTGGGGTTTTTAGGTTTATATTTTGGATTTAGTGTTTATATTTTGGCTATATATTTTGGGTTTATGGTATATATTTTGGTTTAAGGTATATATTTGGGGTTTATGGTATATATTTGGGGTTTAGAGTATATAATACAAATAAAGCTTTTTTCCACCCCTTTTCAGAATATACAAACTACTTCAAATATACAGATTACTCAATTTATTTTTGGGGTTTAGGGTACATATTTGGGGTTTAGGGTATATATTTGGTGGTTAGGGTATATATTGGAGTTTAGGGTATATATTTGGGCTTAGAGTATATAATACAAATAAAGCTTTATTTTTCACCCCTTTCCATAATATACAAACTACTTTAGATATACAGACTACTCAATTAATTTTTGGGGTTTAAGGTACATCTTTGGGGTTTAGGGTACATATTTTGGTAGGATATATATTTTGGGTTTAGGGTATTTTTGGTTTAGAGTCACTATTCACTATTGAATTAAATATATATATATCAAATTTAAATAATTTTAATCATTATAGATTTAGAAAAAAATATTTGTTTTTTTATAAATTTTAATATCAATGTATTAGTAATAATAACACGATTGGTGAAAATTACAATTGTCCATTAAAAAAACAAATCGTATGAGAGAGAGAGAAAGAAAGAAGATGTTCAAAGGGGGATATGAGTGGTATAATAAAACCAACTAACTAATAATATACTACTATGTATATTTACTTAATTTAGATTAACATATGTATATTCTTCAAATTAACCCTTCATTATATAGAGTTTAGAGTTTAGTTTTGAAGATAATGAATTTGTTTCGAAGGTTTAGGGTTTAAATTTAAAGTTTTAAAGCTACTTCAAATTTATGCTATTTTGGAACAAAAACATTTTTGTTCTATTTTGACAAAAAAGTGATATGGAACTTTGTACTATTTTGAAACTTTTGGGAGTGTGTGCAATTATTGAAATATACATAGTTTTTAGAGAAAATAGCTCAAATACCATAGAAAGGTTTCATAATAACAAGAATACCATACATCTTTCAAAAATTACTAGAGTACCTTCGAAACCCTTGTAAATTACGATTCACTCCCTTGCTTAGTTTTCTCTTAATTTGGTTAATTTATAATAAACAAATCCACGTCACTCAACCTTATTCCACATCATTAAATCATATTCCACATCAATAAAACATACATTATACATATCAAATTTCTCAGCCGCTCAACTATTTAACTCTAACTCATTTGCAAAAACTGTTTAGTGACCTAGTTATTGCGCTCGTCGTCTTCTCTGAAATCGTCATCGTCTAAATCTTAATGTGAACCTTCCTCGAAATTTCTGGTAAGTTACGATTGATTCCCTTTGATATATGTTGCGAATGAGTTCGATTCTATTGTGGACGAGTTTGATTTATGCTGTGGCTGAGTTTCATTTCTGTTACGACCGTGTTTGATTTACGTTGCGATTGAATTTGATTTTATTGCAGACCAGTTTTTTGTTGTTGTGTCTGAGTTTCATTATACATATAAATAAACAAATGTTCTTAAATAAAAGCAACAATTTAGTTTTCCTACTTTTAACCCTGTCGTCTTCTCCGAAATCATCTTCGTCGAAATCGTATTCGCCCTCGTCGTGTTCTCCTGTATGTTGCGAGTGATTTTGACATATAATGCGTAAGAGTTAGATTATTGTTCAGACTGAGTTTTATTTCTGATACGCATGAGTTTTATATTCTGATGTGACTGGGTTATTTTACATAGTAGTTGAGTCATATATCTTATGTTAAAAGACCTCAAATGTTAAATGGCATGAGTTATTCTTACCTAGGAAATATAGAAAGGGCTGAGTTATTCTTACCTTGGAACATAGAAAGGGTTGAGTTACTTTTACCTCTGAAACATCGAAAGGGTTGAGTTATCCTTACATCGAAAACATAATAAAGGTTGAGTTATTCTGACATCTGCAACGTAACAAGAGCTGAGTTATTCTGACCTCTGTAACGTAACAAGGGCTTGGTATTTGTTTTTTTTTCTAGCAAAGGTGTTTTATCGAAGATAAGCGATAGATTACAGAGCCGATTACAATAAAAAGAGAAAAAAAAAACGAGGCGGGTAAGTTAAGAATTACCAAATTTAAAACGAAATTTACGGATGAATTTTCTTACTTAAAGATTGAGTTTTCTTATTGCTATACAACTGAGTTATTTCCGTGATTAGCTGTTTCTTGAGTGATTAGGTTAATTTCGGAAATACTTGCTTGCCTAACAAGAAAGTAACTATAAAACCCAAACAAAAACTCTTGTTCAAATTTTTTTTTTGACAAAAAAATATATTCTTGTTCAACATAATAATTACAGGGATGGAAATAGTTATTGTATTTATCATCCCATTGTATACTCTAGAGTCCAGCTTCTTACATTTGCTTCGTACTGAGACCTATCCCTTCTGTACAGGTCACTAATCTCTGCCACCAAAGGATCTTCAAGATTGGAATCAGCCAACATCGCAGCAATGGAGCCCAGAACCTAATCAGTCAAGAAAAATTGATCAATTAGTGAAGAAACATTGACTAATTACGCTTACACAGACATCATAAGAAAGTTTTCATACATGAGACATGGTAAAGCCAAGAGACCATCGGGTGACTCTCAACATATCCATGTCGATGGCGCCGTTGCTGTTGATGGTACACCTTAGTCTTGAAAGACACCTACACAAAACAAGCAATCGTATACATGAACAAACAAGAGGATCACTTAATTTGCGTAAGACAAGAACGCACCCTTGATGGTAGCATCAGATAGTGAGGAGGGAAGCAGATGGTGATTAAGAAGAGTCCACCTTCATACAGAGTACCAACTGCTCCTATTATGAATCCTTCCTAGTGGAAGATGTCGTCTCCCACTGGACCTACAAGAGATGAAATTTCGGGGTTATGTATCTATTAGGCTATGAATGTATTGGAGAACATGATAGACTAACCGACTGAGAAGTGTGAAGGAGGATTACGTTTCAACATTTTTAACTCTGAGTTAATCCTTACAAGCGCCATCTGCAATAGAGAGGTTGTGAATCTGGGACTAAATAAAATGGGAAACATAAAATATATAAAGAGACCTGAAGGGAGAGTGAAACGTCGCGATCTTTTCGAGTCACGAACTTAAATTTACACGCATAATAAATAGGTTATTCCGCCGTTAGGGTTATATAGGGCTGAGTTATTCTTACCTCCGAAACATCAAAAGTGCTGAGTTATTCTGACCTCTGTAAGTAACAAGGGCTGGGTATTTGTGTTTTCAAAAGTATATTAGAAACGAAAGCCCATGGGCTCAATGTTTATATAACCCTATGTATTTTTCATTTTTCTGTGATCTCGCGTCTAATATTCTATTACTTTTCTGTCAATAAATTTCTTTTCGAATTCATATATTTCTGCTATGATGGCAGACAAATATACGATCATTAGTACTAGTGCGCCGGCTCATAAATTTTGGCTATGATGTCAATAACTTCCCTTTTTTAACTTCCCTTTTTATATTTGTTAGTAAACCCTACACCATAATTCATTGACGAATGCAAATTACATAAAATGTGTTAATAAAGATCCTCTTTTCAATCCAAAGTGAATATTAATAAAATGTATGTATCCACTTTATTGAACGAGAATTGATAATGCTATCGAGATGTATTTATATATGTTGTCTTATTGTTAGTTTAAACCTAACATGTAGATTTGGGAACGAGATCTAACTCATATAAAGTTAATCATATACAATGTACTCTAAATAACTCATCAAGAGTCTAACTCATGTTTTTATATGAGAAAATTATCAGAATATAAGGGTTTAGGGTTTAGGGTTGGGTTAACTTCCCTTTTTATATTTGTTAGTAAACCCTAAACCACAATTCATTGACAAATGTGAATTATATAAAATGTGTTAGCAAAGTTCCTCGTTTCAATTCCAAATTAATATTAAAAAATGTATGTATCCATTATTACTCTTAAGTAACACATTACGAGTCTTAACTCACTTATATACTATGTCGTAGTAAACAATAAACAATAAACCCTAAACCCTAAATGAGTTAAAATAAAGTTACCAAGGGTAAACGCGGCTACGATTTTTTCTTACGCAGCTATGATATGATATTACAGGTGAAATGATAATTTTAACTCTTTGTTTTGAAAGGGGTTCTCGTTTAACTAATAGTCAAATGTAATCTAACTAACTTTTTAATATTTTTTAGAGAATCTCCAACTTAACACTATAATAAGTGTTGAAATCACACTATTTTTATTTTTCATATAGCATATAACTCAGCTATAGCATATAACTCAGCTACAAATTTCAAATATTAAAAGGTCTGAGTTATTCTGACCTCAGTAACGTAATAAGGGCTGAGTTATTCTGACCTCCGAAACCTAAAGAGGGATAAGTTATTCTTACCTCGGAAATATAGTTAAAGCTGAGTTATTCTGACCTCTATAATGTAACCAGAGCTGAGTATTTGTCTTTTCAAAAGTATATTAGAAACGTAAGCCCATGGGCTCAATTTTTATATAACCCTATATATTTTTCATTTATATGTGATCTCGCATCTAATATTCTATTACTTCACTATCAATAAATCTACTTTCGAATTCATATTTTTTGGCTATGATGGCAGACAAGTATACGATCATTAGTACTAGTGCGCCGGCTCATAACCGGACCGAAAATATTTTTGATCATCTGTCAATAACTTCCCTTTTTCAACTCTCCTTTTTATATTTGTAACTTAACCCTAAACCACAATTCATTGACGGATGTGAATTATACAAAATTTGTTAATAAAGACCCTGTTTTCAATCCGAAGTTAATATTAATAAAATGTTTGTATCCAATTTATTGAATGAGAATTGATAATCCTATCGAGATGTATGTATATATGTTTTCTTACGGTTACTTTAAACCAGCATGTAGATTTGGGAACGAGATCTAACTCATATAAAGTTAATCATATCTAATGTATACTCTAAATAACTCATCAAGAGTCTAACTCACGTTTTTATATGAGAAAATGATCAGAATAGTAAGGGTTAGGGTTTAGGGTTGGGTTAACTCTCCTTTTTATATTTGTTAGTACATCCTAAACAACAATTCATTGACGAATGTGAATTATATAAAATGTATTAATAAAGACCATGTTTTCAATCCAAAGTGAATATTAGTAAAATGTTTGTATTAACTTTATTGAATGAGAATTCATAATGCTATCGAGATGTATGTATATATGTTGTCTTACGGTTACTTTGAACCTAACATGTAGATATGGAAACGAGATCTAACTCATATAAAGTTAATCATATACACTGTATACTCTAAATAACTCATCAAGAGTCTAACTCATGTTTTTATATGAGAAAATTATCAGAACAGTAAGGGTTTAGGGTTTAGGGTTGGGTTAACTCTCCTTTTAATATTTGTTAGTAAACCCTAAACCACAATTCATTGACGANATAATGCTATCGAGATGTATGTATATATGTTGTCTTACGGTTACTTTGAACCTAACATGTAGATATGGAAACGAGATCTAACTCATATAAAGTTAATCATATACACTGTATACTCTAAATAACTCATCAAGAGTCTAACTCATGTTTTTATATGAGAAAATTATCAGAACAGTAAGGGTTTAGGGTTTAGGGTTGGGTTAACTCTCCTTTTAATATTTGTTAGTAAACCCTAAACCACAATTCATTGACGAATGTGAATTATATAAAATGTGTTAATAAAGACCCTGTTTTCAATCCAAAGTGAATATTAATAAAATATTTATATCCACTTTATTGAATGAGAATTGATAATGCTATCGAGATGTATGTATATATGTTGTCTTACGGTTACTTTAAACCTAACATGTAGATTTGGGAACGAGATCTAACTCATTTAAAGTTAATCATATACAATGTATACTCTATATAACTCATCAAGAGTCTAACTCACGTTTTTATATGAGAAAATTATTAGAATAGTAAGGGTTTAGGGTTTAGGATTTAGGGTAGGGTTAACTCTCTTTTTTATATTTGTTAATAAACCCTAAACCACAATTCATTGACGAATGTGAATTATATAAAATGTGTTAATAAAGACCCTGTTTTCAATCCAAAGTGAATATTAATAAAATATTTATATCCACTTTATTGAATGAGAATTGATAATGCTATCGAGATGTATGTATATATGTTGTCTTACGGTTACTTTAAACCTAACATGTAGATTTGGGAACGAGATCTAACTCATTTAAAGTTAATCATATACAATGTATACTCTATATAACTCATCAAGAGTCTAACTCACGTTTTTATATGAGAAAATTATTAGAATAGTAAGGGTTTAGGGTTTAGGATTTAGGGTAGGGTTAACTCTCTTTTTTATATTTGTTAATAAACCCTAAACCGCAATTCATTGACGAATGTGAATTATATAAAATGTGTTAATGAAGACCTTGTTTCCAATCCAAAGTGAATATTAGTAAAATGTTTGTATCAATTTTATTGAATGAGAATTGATAATGCTATCGAGATGTATGTATATATGTTGTCTTACGGTTACTTTAAACCTAACATGTAGATTTGGGAACGAGATATAACTCATATAAAGTTAATCATATACAATGTATACTCTAAATAACTCATCAAGAGTCTAACTCACATTTTTATATGAGAAAATTATCAGGATAGTAAGGGTTTAGAGTTTAGGGTTGGGTTAACTCTCCTTTTTATATTTGTTTATAAACCCTAAACCACAATTCATTGACGAATGTGAATTACATAAAATGAGTTAATAAAGATTCTCTTTGGAATCCAAAGTGAATAGTAAGGGTTTAGGGTTAACTTCCCTTTTTATTTGTTAGTAAACTCTAAACCAAAATTCATTAATGAATGTGAATTATATAAAATGTGTTAATAAAGACCCTGTTTTCAATCCAAATTGAATATTAATAAAATGTATATATCCACTTTATTGAATGATAATTGATAATGCTATCGAAATGTGTGTATGTTGTCTCTTGATGAGTTGTTTAGAGTACATTGTATATGATTTACTTTATAGGAGTTAGATCTCGTTCCCAAATCTACATGTTAGGTTTAAAGTAACCGTAAGATACCAACACATAACCCAGTCCAAGTTAATCAGCCATCAAATGCAACGTAAGTCAGTCACAAGGTGAATGCTATTCTAGTAATTAATCTTTCGCAAATTAATCAGTTGTAATATGTTGGGAAACCATAAGTCAGCCCTTTCGACAACTAAATCAGCGGTGACATGAATGCTATTCTAGTAATTAATCTTTCACTAATAGGTCAGTCGTAAACACGATGAGTTGAACGTTAATCCAGCTCTTGACAGCTGAGCAGATGTATCTCAACCGTGTTAACATCCAATAAGTCAGCTGCATTAAATCAGCTTGCGAAACATAACTCATCCATCTCTAACTATATCTAAATACAATTTTCAACAAGTCATCACGCCGAAGTATAAGTCAGCTGTAACAGAAGTACATAAGTCAGCCTGAAAAGCGTAAGTCAGCCATATTTTCGTATGTCAGCCATTACGTAATTTGACTTATGACCGTAAGTCATCCTTTTTAAAACAAATAATCATGTTTTTGTAAGTCATCACAGACGGGTGACTTATGCCCGTAAGTTTCTCTTAACTCAGCCAGATTTTGTAAGTAAGTCGTCACGAGCGGGTGACTTATGCCCGTAAGTCAGCTAATTTCTCTTAACTCAACGAGTTCTAGTAACTCAACTGCAACGTAACCATAAGTTGTCTCATTAATACACGTCAGCAAATTCCTACGTGGCGAATGACATTCCTGTAAATACGTTTTTTTCACAACGTAATAGAAGGGTACGCTGGGCATTTAAAAAATGCAAGTAATAAAAAATATTTGTATGGTTCTAGTCATTTCTACTAAAATGTATGGTAGTTAAGCTAACTTCCCTAGTTTTATGCTAATTTTGAGAACCCCTAATTTTTTATCCTCAATTGCTTTAAAATAAGGGAGATTCTTAAACATACAACAAAATTAAGTATAAATCAAAACTACCACACACTCCAAAGAATTTTTAGGAGTGATATTTTTAATATTTAAAATTCTTTTTATGGTATTTCAAAGAATTTCTCTTAAAATAACAAGAAAATAATATATTAAAGTCGTTTTCTACAAACATAGTTAAAAACGCACAGAAAAGTTCAACAACTTGGGAGCCAACTAAAGAAAACAACAACTCAAACATGGATGGATTTTAATGGTACTATTTCCTTCCAAAGAAATCCAAGAAGCAGAAAATTGACACAAAAGACGAGATGTCATAAACACCTTATCCAAAGAAGCCTGAGACCCCGCTTTACAAGTCCTTACTAAATTCTGTTGACTTCAAAAATTAGGAACAATTCGGTTCTAAAATTTGGTTCAATGGGATTCCATAACAGAAATCTGAAACCATCATAGCACCGATATAAGAGAGGATAACCCGATACGCTGAAAACCAGAGAAGACAAGGCATAACCAGGCATATCTCACTTCAAAACTGAAAGATTACTCTTGTGGAGGAGGCCAGAAGCTACTAAAATGATTCATATAAAAAATGAAAAAAAAAATGCTGTCTAAGCTGAGATAAACTTCGAATAGACAAAACAACTATAGATCACCAAAACTCAATAGCAAATCCAAAACTACTAAGCAAAAAAAAAACGAGCCAACAGAAAAAAAAACCAAACGCCAAGAATGAATCTAAGTGAGAACTCATAACGCTGACAAAACAAGGAGATCAAACCCAGTAAACAGCTAACCACGCCTAAATTACACCGAGCCTAACCAGAACCCAAGCCACCAAAGAGAGCATGATAAACCAACTGACCCACTTAACAAAGACTGATACCAGGGACCGCTACCCAAGCTCAGAAAAACGGAACCATGCTGGAGTTTAACCGCCCATAACTAGGGCTACGTCCAGTTAGAGCCATAACATAGAGCAATGGAGGAAACCTCTTCCTACTATGCATAAACGGGCAGTAGGGAATGATATCGACATAATCAACTTGAGGTCTGACACCCATTGTTGCGGTCGCGACGAGCTCCAAAAGAGGCAATAAATTGAAAGTACGCCATAACAATACCCCGGATCCAAATGAAGCAAGCCGAAAGGAAACAAAATATAAGTAGATTACCGCCGCCTGGAACTAGAAGAGTTGTTGTCGCTGGTCTGAAACGAGAGGTGATGCAAAAGAACCAAGACAATTAGGGTTCAAGAGAAAAAAGAGGAACAAGTTATTGCGATGTGTAAATTAACTAGAGTTTTGTTAGTAATTCTTCTAACATTCTTTAGTCTTTTATTACCGTGCTAGCCTTTTTTTTTATTCTTACTCACTTTTCTTTCCAACCATATTAGCATTTAAATTTATATTTAATTATAAAATCTATATTAAAAAAATAAAATATTAGGGTATAAGATAAGTCATGTTGGATTAAAAATTGAGAAAATTATGTAAAATACCACAATTTAAAATTTATTTATAAAAATATCATTTTTAGTGACTTTTTCTAAAGGATAATTGTAATGTATATACAAAATATACCCTAAAATTAACTAAACAACATCTACTCCTATGCTACCTCTCTATCTCCAGCGTAATTATACAATATATACGATATAACCCCTACTAATGTAAACAATTATTCTATTTACTAGAGTTGCTTTATCAGCGGAATATATTTTTTCAATCATCAACCCACTTCTTCTTCTCTTTCCTGCGATTTTTGGAGGAAAAACTCAATCGTCGCCATAACTTCCTTTGTCTAAATTCCTCAACTGCTAAAAATTAAATCAAATTGAAAACGATCTCCTCATTAAGTTTCTGAAAGCTCTTACTCATAGAGAAAGGGAACGAAACACTAACTACCAAGAAGAATCTGAAATGTTCTTGCAACTATCAACCGAAATCACAAAACTCGCATCTAGGATTTCTTACTGAAGGTAAATTTCACTTTAGTATTGTCTAAATTTCAATTAACTAATTCATATTGTCTGAAATTTGTTGAACATTAGGATACAGAATAAGACAGTTACTGTTCTGTTTCACAAACTTGTCTTCTTTCATATTGCTTCTTAAGAAAGTTGTATTATTTGGGGATTTATTCACAACTTATTAGAATCACTTCAATTCTCATAATCCATGAGAATTGGTCACATTATCGTGTCTTCCTATAAATTGCATGTCTGCACATTCTTTTATCAACAAATCTAGTTTCAGTTTGATCTTATTTATAGGGTATAATGTTTAGGAAGTATGTCACTGTTATGTTCTTCCCACTGAGTACACATATCAATAGTTTTGTCTGTCTCTAGTATATTGACTACTTGTTGCAATAATCAGAGTATTAACTTTGTGCGCCACTCGCATTGCAATGTCTAGATGGATGAAGATACATGCCACGAACTTCCTTGCCACCTATTTGAATTAAATCATGAGCCTGATGGAAGAGTCAGGGTAAATAAGTATTTCAATCTTCGCGATCGGAAGAATATAAAGCAGGCATTAGATCCACAAGATTTGGAATTCCTAATGAATTCACTGTTCAAAAGCATTTTCTAAATGGAGAATCACGAATTCTCCCTCATTTTCTACACTACTTGTTATCAAGGCAGTTAGTGACAAAGAAGGCAAAAGAGCTTTGGTGGGTTTTTTCTGGGAAACCTATCAGATATAGTATAAAAGAATTTGCTTTTGTGACTGACTTGAATTGCACTCACGAGAATGAAGAGGTTAAGAAATTACACCTCCAAAAACTAAAAAAGGCCAAGGGAAAAGAGAGTAACAGTCTTGACAGTGTTTGGCTCAATTTCTTTGACGGTGAAAAGAAACCTACTGCTTCCTGGATACACCGAAAACTGCTAGAGGGAAACAAGTACAAGGATTGACAGACATGGCTGCGTCTAGCCCTATTACTTCTTGTTGATGGAATACTTTGCCCAATTTCCAACATCACCCAAATAACTAAAGAGAGGGTTCACCACCTGCTAGACTTGGATGATTTTATGAAGTACTCATGGGGAAGGGAATCCTTCTACATGACTATTGAGAGAACGAAGTCGAAAGACCTTTTAGCTACACACAGCTGACCATTTCTATACAAGGATCTGCCCATGCCATGATTCTGGTAACCGTCACATGTTGTCCTCCGATTGTTCAAAATTATATTCTTCAGATCATGGTGGAAAGAGGTGCATCGATTCAAGAAATTGTTTCTTTTATGAGTCAAATGAGTCTGCACTTGAATAACAAAACATTCAGGTCGTTGATCGCTGTTGGTGAAGTAAGTACCATTTCTTATAATAGTCAGACTACTGCTTCCTATTCGGTACTCAACCTAACCAAACACTCTTATATGTTCTAATTCTTGTACATGATTATTACAGGTTTCAGTGATTACTTGATGCTGCTGTTGACTACCTTCTAATGTTAATAGAAGAGGGTTTCCTGTTTGAAATTAATTCTTGGATTGGGGGCTTGCGTGCTGTTAATGTCATCGAAGCTCAAGAACGGCAACGTCAAGCGCAAAGAGACAATGATGAGGAAGATAGCAAGAGTGATGGCGCTGATGACACTGAGAAAGGACCGGATGACACATCATCCCGACCAAAACCATCTTCAAAGGATAAACCAGCTGCGCCTTTTGATGAGGACTTATTTGTCCGTAAGGTCGCGACACTCATTCAAGTTCAAAACATACCACTTTTTGAAGGATACACCAGAAGTATTATCACCCATATCGACGAAAGGCTTGACATGTTGTTCACAGAATTGAAAGAGATATATCTCACTCAGAAACGTGGAGATGATCACCTTATCGGACATAACATTGTAACTGGTAATACCCCATAGGAATTACAAAATTTGCTTGCCAGTTAGTGTTTATACCGTCCAATACTAATAAAATTACATTCTCAGATTAAGAAGGAAATGATTCAGAATCACCCAAGCCAAGAGGCGAGAACATATTCCGATGAGATGATCAGTCGGACGAAATGATTCGTTCTGTGGTTTGTGATAACACTCCCGAGGAGGGCTTTGAAAACATCATAGTTGAAGAAATGGATGGATCCTCCAGATGGGATAATCTGAGATTCCCAATATAGAAAGAAAATGTACCTACAGGTGATGGTTACATTCAACTAAAAGCTGAAACAAACACCCTTTACTAAATGGTTTAACAGATATAGTTATTCTTTCTAAATCTTTCAGCAGCTGCTCATACTCCCTGTCCTCCCAATGTCACAACACAACTGCAAGACATACAAGCTTTGTCATTCTCTCTGAATTTATCACTAGGAGATGCTGCCCAAAATCCCCAGACTAATGCCTTAGGTTTTCGTCTCACATATCCTGAAATTTACTAATAGTTAAACTACTCAATTCATTTCTGTAGTTTGTATACTGTAACTACATAATTAACATCGCATTTATCTGCCCGTGATGCAGGCGGAAGTCTGCCTACTCAACCTGATCATGGAACACACCTCACACGTTTAGCTGTTAATGTTTCACCATCCATCGGAGAAGTTCATCGTCCATCATTCCCACTAAATACTTCTGGAAGCCAATGTCATGAGGGGATGGAGATTGTTCTTCCATCTTTGGTTCAGGAAACCAATAAAACCACAATCAACCCTCATATTCCAGGTAATATAAAAAAACCATTGCAGAGGAAGTTCAAGCTCAAGATTCACTAAAGGTAATCCTCAATTTGTAACAACATTTTCATTACTTGCTTCCCTATTTATCCAGCTTTTACGAACTCATACCTCTTAGGTTTGTCCGCTCTCGTATGTTGAAAGCATATTTGAGACAAATATTTATATGGGTTTCTCAAACAACTTACATTTACTGTCTTATGTTGCCGCCTCCAAGGTATTTGGTCTTCGGTCCATTTTTATTAGTGAATGGATCCGGGCGTCACAAACTACCAATATTACCATCTAAGTTTAGCCTTCACCTTCAAATTAAGTTGCACTGTATACTCCTAACAATATACTGACTATTTTATTTCTTATTTTCTTAGGCACAGGCAGTTCGCCAACCTTCGAGAGGTGACAGAGAAGACGAGCATGAAACTTTGTCTAACATGCGCCAGAAGGTTAGGAGAAGAACTGATTATGTTGAAAACAAAAGCAAAGCTAAGGATTCTTTAGATACTCGTGCTGCAAAGATGACTAAACGTGACCAAAATAAAAAAGAAACAGCTAAAGAAGTCGTTCAAAGAAGTTCAAGGATTAATCAAAACCTTGCCGGTAACCCGAACCCGATAAAGCTTGAGAAAATGCAACCACAACAGAAAATAAAGCCCGTCATCTTGCAAAATAGTTGAGGAGGATGATCCGTGGGAGGTTACTCTCTCCCCTCTCAATATGGAGTTCAGAGCATCTTACGACCCACCACAAAAGAAATCGCAAGACTTCCAATCCTTTTTCCGAAATTCCAGGTTAATACTCTCTACCATCTTTAACCTTTATTATTTGTTATATATGGTAACAATCAACTTATTCTGATTAGGGTTTACCATGTTGGTGACAATCTCCCCACCGAGAACACCCTGTTCTGGTCTATATTCGAACCAAATTAAATATGGCAACCCAACGTAAGTTAAGCATTTCGTAGTTGGTAGTCAGTATATAAAACTTCTACATAAAAACATTGGTACTCGGTAGTTAGTATATTCGTCTTATAACTTCTAAGTTTTTTCCTCTTATATAGGTGATGGATATTGTTCTCCTTTACGTCCAGCATAAGAGAGACAAGATACGCAATTTCAGGTACGATTTCCTGCCAACGAGTTTGGTGCAGGAGATGTGGCGTCTATGGGGATATTTCCAACGAACTGTTGACAAAAACAAGTTCTGATTATCGGTTTCTTCAACCCTGCCAATCTTAAAGCGTCTGAAGTGGTTCTCGTCCGTCAACATTATATATTGTGCAATCCCCATCCAAAGCACAAACTGGATAGGTCTTGCAATTGACCTCAACCAAAGATCAATCGAAGTTCTAGATTTTAACAATACCAAGCTCTCCAAAGAAGAGGTCGAGCATGAGCTGAAGTTTATTTCGACACTTTTGCCTTTTTCATAAAATGGCAACGCATTGTTGCTGAAGTTTGAGAAATTTCTTTGGACCCGTTTCAAATTGACTGGAATGAATTAGAAGTCATGATGGAAGACACATGTTTGTTCATTACTAATGCTCATACGTTTACCTTTTACTACAATTGTACATATGCAAAACATTATTGTTCTTCCTTCTCAGCTCTTTCTGGTGTAGCAGCTCTAGTCCTCATGGAACAGCATTCCCTTGACCACATATATGACTCATCGTTGTTAGGAAAGCAATATCTCAAAGTGGCCGCAATGAATTACGGAATGAAATGATTTGATGCGCTTATCAAGGATCCTCCTACACCAACCCTCTTATTTAACTTAATATGCAAAACTGAAAATTAAAATCATTTTTGATTTCATCCTCTCTGAAACCAAACTGTTCCTCACTTTGATTGTTTGACAAATGCTCTAAGTTGTTTTCATTCTCTGTCTCGATTACTGATGTTATGCCTAATTCGCTTAACACCACAAACTACAATATTTGACAACATACATTAATACGGGCATGTGGCTTACAATATTCGAACAACAAGTGTTTGAAATATTGTTACTACATTGAAGCGGATGGGGTTCTCCTTCCTTATCAAAAAATTTTGTTAACACGATATACTGATTACTTAAACTGATATACAAACTACTTCAAACATGTGCTCTTATTTTTATACATACACCAGATCAGAATCTTCAACAGTTACGGCTTTTTAGTTCATTCCCCCCAAAAAACTTCCTGTACCACTTCCAGCCATTTATCCACTGCACCCAAAAACTACCTTCACAACTATGCATAGCTACTAGACCCCTTCGATTGAATTACGACAGCTGCCTTATTATGGCCTTTTCCATGGCAATGGTTGCACTTCCTGTTTCCAACCACCTAGCAAAAGAAAATAAACATTACGTATAATTATCCATGTTCATGATCCACTTCTAGTTCAGATGTATCTAAAACCTGACCTTGTACTCCCCCCNCCCCCCCCCCCCCCCCCCGAGATAATATCCTGAGTTTCTTTGGCCGACCTGAAGGCCTTCAAACCTTGGACGGCATTAACTCCTTACCCTTACAACATTTACTCCTTACCCTTATTGAATGAAGAACCTGTTAATGCATTGCCTTTAGCTGAATGTATTGGATATATTTTCTCAGCATATGTCTCAGCCCAAGCATTATTATAATACTCACTAATCACCATTGGTTCAGTGGGAAGATCTACACTCGCTGCAACTACGAATGCATACGAGCATGAAATTCCAATCAATTGAAACTCTCTGCAAGTACAAGATCCCTGCTCGAATTTAACGATGTAAGTTCCACCTTTTTGTGTTATAACATCGTACTGTGTTGGACAAATAGTTTTCACAACCATTTGCATTGGGTCTTCATAGTTGCTTTCAACCCTCTTTCATAGCTGTGGCGTTAGGCAACAGTCACCTTTAATTTTCTTAGCTGCTTCCCTAATAGCAAACCATGTCATAGTTTGGCTCATGATGTACTCAAGAATTGTCACCAATGGGTAATCTTTCGCTTCTTGAACACATTATTCCACGACTCCGCAATGTTTGAATCCATAATGTTGTACCGTCTACCGTGAAAATGAGAATGTGTCCAGTGAGGAAACCCTATACAAATCTACACGTAAAAAAACTCGCTGGCACTATGTAGTTAACTAATTGCCCATATCTTACCAGTATCGAGTAGGTAAGCAACGCAAAGAGGGTTCGTATTATGTATTTCAAGGAATTTGTTGTTGAAATCATTGATTGTGTATGATATTGCTGCTTGCATCATTAGATAACCAAGAGTTTTAGGCTCAAATTTTGTCTTCACATTGCGGTACAAATGAACAACGCAGCAGGCATGTCTCGCCCTTGTGTACACCTACATCATTAGAAATATGAGTTTACGTCAGTAAACTGTATATCGGCCCCCGTATATTAGCTACCAGTTTTTAGATTTTCTGTTACAATACCTTCTTAAGGCCAGCGTATATGTTTGCATGGTTGTTTGATATAATAACCAAATCAACAGAATCATATAAAAATGTTTTCAATCTGTTAAAAAACCATTCCCAAGAATCATCGTTCTCACTATCAACGATGCTATATGCCAAAGGGAACACTTGAAAATTAGCATCTTGACCAACTGCGGTCAGCAGCATACCACCGTACCTAGCATTTAAAGATGTTCCATCGACGACAACCACCTTCCTAAGATAAGAAAAACCTTTCACATAAGCACCTAGTGCAATGAAATTGTACTTGAAACGTGTAGCCCCATCACTTTCTGTTATATATGCCATGTAACATCTCCTACCATCGTTCATATGCTCTAGCAATGCCATGTAATTTGGTGTAATAGCATAGCTTCCGGCAACTGAGCCGAGTGACCTGTCCATCTCAAATTCCCGAGCCCTCCAAACTTTCATGTATGAAACATTCACATGGAAGTCATCTAGCATAATTTTTCTCAGTTCATAAAGATTAGTACCCTTCTTTATGCATAAGTAATGATTGGCAACCAATTCAGCAATCACTTGGATTTTTGCCAATTTATGATAGTTTCTCCAATCAACTATTGGACAACAATGCTCCAACGTTGCTGATCTGATTTGAAAATTGTCAGAGCTGCCCATTCTCGTGGCGTAGATGCGCCATGGACATGCATATGATGTGAATTTGAGGACCATGCAATCGGGTGAAGAGCGTGCTGTTTTAAAGTTAAACTTCCGGTTGATGGCATTTATTGCAATTTTAATCTTGCAGTCGACTTTGTTTTTGAACAAACGGCCAACAAATATCTTGTCTCCCTCGTAATCGAGGTCAAACAAAGCTCCATCTATGCCTGCACATTTAAAATCAATGTTTTCCTAAACTCTTACCTACGAGAGCAAATATTAAATACTTCGTCTACCTAATCCGATATACAAAGTACAATCTAACTTATTATCTATCTTCCATGCACATATCATTGAAAACCGGAGGAGCGTCCCGTATAAAAAGTGTGGGATCGTTTAAGTCAAGAAAAAACACGTTCTCAGCTTCCTCGTCATTTGTGACCCATCGAGGAATGACCCGGCTAAAACGGTCCGCACAATCGTCTTCACTCATAGTACTGCTTGACTCATACGAGGTTTCAAAGAGTCTTCTTACTACAGATTTTTGTCCTCTTTCACCGATAATTGCATTTTCTGATACATATTTTCCTCTACCCACCACCTCTTACTGAACATGTAATGTTTACATGTCCAGAACCGGCGGATCTGGATCTACATTTACATCATGTTCATGAGTAACACCCTTCCCTTTGACATCTATACGAGTATGCAATATTCGTCCACCTTATCTAGTCACCGGAGTATACAAACTATCAGCTTGGGTACTTGGTACATCTACTAATCGTATAATTTCACAAGCATCTGCGTCTGACTCGTTCGGACTGGTTGCATCCTAGCTAGGGGTCCTTAGTTCAGAAGTGTCATATGCCTCTCCTCCCTATGATGCTTCCATCGCTAATTCCTGAAAATAGTAGATACTTGTGTTGTTATACGTTTCATCGCTAGTTGTGTCATCCTCGTTTGCAGACATTTCGTAGTTTGGTGTTTTCTCCCAAAAACAATAACTAGAACCCGTGTTATTCGTTACTTTGGGATTTATTGTCACAAACATATCCACTTCCTCTATGTCCCTAGGAATTTTCAGAAACACCCGCACATCATGCTCCCCTTGATATATTGTTAATCGACTTGATTGTCTTCCCCGATCAACATCCACTGTAGATACTCATACGACATAATCATATTTATAAACGAGCCTCAGAAATCAATAGTCCGGGCAACCAGATTCACAAGATCTGAATATGACATGCCAAGGTAAATTTGTATTTGTTTTATCTCCTCCGTCCTTTTCCTTATGAACGACCATTNCCCCCCCCCCCCCCCCCCCCCCACAACTCTCTCTAAGTCTTGAGTACTCAACTGCAAATAATCAAAAAAGTAGACGTACTTAGTATATTATCATTACTGTATAGCTCTTACACAAACGTTGGTTGTTCGCTTCTGGGGTTTAGGGCATATATTTGGGGTTTAGGGTATATATTTTGGGTTTTAGGGTATATATTTGGGGTTTAGGGCATATATTTGGGGTTTAGGGTATATTTTTGGGGTTTAGGGTATATTTTGGGGTTTAGAGTATATATTTGGGGTTTAGGGTATATTTTTGCCTACTAGGGTTATTTGGGTTTATTGAGCGTTTTAGGGTACATGTTTCCGGTTTAGGGTTTCGTTTATTACTTGTTTAAATTTTCACAAAAACTTATGGATAGTTACTATATCAAAACGAATAGGTTCTTTATCATACGTATGCTACGATCGCCCCTAGCGGACCTTAGGGTTTAAGTTCCCCAACCAGTCTTGTTTTTCCTCTCTTAGGGTTTTATTTCTAGTTTGCTATCGGGTCCTTCTCCGCGTTTCCATTCTCGTTGCTGATTTCTTACAAAATGTTTAGTTTTTTTTTTTTGTTTCGTTGCATTTGGTGAAGCTAGACTCGTAATTGCAAAAACAAACGCTATTCATCATCTTCCTATCTGGTATGGTCCTGCACTTTCAACATGCCAAAACAGATTTTCGGAAGAAAAAGAAAGAAAAATTACAATTCCGCACCACTCTGGAAAAACTTATCGCCTGTAGTTAACCAGTGCGAAATAATATAATCCAGAAACAACTTACCACTGATAATCGTCTTACCTTGTCCGCTGGCGCCGCGTTTGGTATACCATCCATTGGAGTCGATTCTTGGTTTCTACAGCCAAATACCTAGCTTACTATGACTAATATAGAAATCCCGGTATGACCTATGTTT
>OVBE01002838.1:0-29026 GCA_900406425.1 Iberis pinnata | reverse complement strand
TATATATATATATATATCTAGCAAAGTTTTATCTCCATCTAAATTATTCACTTAAACAATTTTAACATTAAAATTTATATAAATATTCATCTAATCACTCTTACTCATATTTATTGAGTTATTTTTTTTTTTGGAATAATATAAGCAAAATAAAAGCAAAACAAAAACATAAAAAAACAAAATATAAGTACAATTTTACATTTGAGATAGATTCACGCATTATTAATGTAATGGTGCCACTATACTAAGAGTTTTCCGTTATTTTTCAATTCTTGTGTTGCATCAAACGAAAATAGGACACGAGTCAATAAGGAAAACAAGCTCTAGTTTTGTTTGATTTCCCAATTCTTCATGGTGGTTTAATTTAAACTCATCCTGTGAGTGGAAAGTTTATGGAATTATTTTTTATATATCACAATTATTACATGAATTTAAATTCAAGCCATTCTACACAGCAGTCGAACTAATCATACTTGTGATTGCGACTGGTGAATTGGAGAAGAGAGCAGAAACCCATCTAAAATCGAACCTATATTGGAGCTGTGAAAGAAAACTTTAAGAAGTGTAATTAAGGGATATAAAGAAACTTGTACAAAATCTAACCGAACATTTTAATACACAAATTACTCAAATATATATAATATATTACGAATTCGAGTATTAAACGGATATTAATTTTAATTATCCGATCTGACCCTTAACCGAACTGTACTCACTATTACTCGATTCTCAATTTTATGGGTATGTTTTGGGTATTAATTTTTCATACCCAATATACTCGTATCCGACTCTGATCCGCTATTATCCGACATGTACCCCTATTGAAGAGTACATAATTTTAATTTCATGGATTTCACTACTGTAAATTCATCAGTTCTCTATTTATGTCATGTAGTCGTTATGCAAAGGTGGTGATCTTAATTGCATATGCAACAAATAGTTAATTAACTAGGTCGACTGATACACATTGGGTCACGGACCACATTTATAATACAATTAGATCATAACGATATCATATGAATGATGGTGATGACAATCGTAGATAAAATAAATTTTGTTTTGGAAGAGATGTATTATGTGTTAAAAGTACTGAAAGTTCTCTTTTTCTTTTCCATCAATAAGTTAACATTAATATTGTATTACACTGTCTTTGGAATTGATGCTTTTGAGCAAATGCTTGAAGATCTCTTTGTAGCACCTAAGGCTCTACCTAGTAAATATTGTCTTTGTAGCACCTAAAGGCTCTACTCAGATTCATAGTGACTAACTAAAGTCCAGTTTAAGATATCTTAACCATTTAGGACATTATAACTATTTATAAACATTTTACATTAGATTGTTTAGATATAAATTATGTAATTATTAATAATATTATTTGATTTATTCTGAAATTAGTATTATTTTCCATATTTCCAAAAAACATACCCTTTAACTTTAATTAGCTATTTTGTAGTCCAAAATAAAAACTATATTATTTTACAACGAGTTAATTATTTACTTCCATTTCAGGATCTTAAACTAATTATACACAAGATAATGTCATTTTTTAATCACGACTTGTAATCTAACATCAATACTGATTGGTTAGTGTTGATATCTATTAATAGTATATTTTATATTATTTTCTAATATTAAAATTTATTTATATGTGAAAATTATTGAGTTGTTTTTTTTGGTGAGGAAAGGGGGAAAAAACTCTCCTTTTCAAACTAAATTAAACTAAAAAAGAGAACTACAACAGTCTGGGATATTAAAGAAGAGTTATTGTGTATTTCATAATATATAAAAATTAAATCCTTGTCTTATAACATAATTTTATAATATTTATGTTAAACCATAAATTTTCATTTTTTGGGATAAAATACTAAATTTATTGACAAAAAAATGTTACGTACAAAGGAAATATGAGAAAACTAGATAAAACTGATAAACTAGAAAGAGAAAAATGTTATATAAATACTGAATTTTTAAAAATTGTTGAATTAAATATTAAATTTTTCTCTCTCTTCAAAAAATATTCAATTTTTTTGTTGATTTCCATTTAAATACAATTTTTTTTTTTTAATTTGCCAATCTAGTGTCCTCATTTATTAAAAAAACTGTAATACCAACAGAAGGAATTTTCAATAAAATTATTATCTGCATTGTTCTAAATTGTTGATGCAATTGTGTAAATCTTTTAAATTTGATGACGTGGACATAAAAAAAAGTCCCAAATAATTAGGGGTGAAATTATTATTCGGGATCCGAGATTCGATATGGAATATGTCCGGATCCGCTCCGAAAATTAAGATACCCGAGGAGTCCGGATCCGACATATATATATATATATATATATTAAATAAATTAAAAATATATATTTTAATATATATTATGATATGTTTATATTTTTATAAAACAAAAATTACGTTATTTTAGTAAAAACACATAAATATTTTTATTTTTTTATTATTTTAAAATATATAAAAGTATTATTTCCTTTTAAAATAAACTTAAATATAAGTTTATATTTTTGTAGAATTCTTTATTTAAAATTTTTCAGTTTTTTTAATAAAAATTTCAGTTTTTTTTAGTGAATTAGCCGTAGATCCGGATCCGGATGCCCGTGGATATCTCAGATCCGAATCCGTATAATGTTTTCACGGATCTGAATCCAAATTCTTTAAAAAACTTTGGATATCCGGATTCGTCCCATCCCTACAAATAACTCTGAAAACTATAGGTTATCTCACGCTATGCGTTGATTATTTTGCTTTTTAAAATTTTTAAAAATAAAATTAATCGCAGTATCTATACTAGGATTTTAAAATAAGTAGGCTTCGTAATTCCACCATTACTATTGAGTATTTGAGTTATTCAATTTTAGAAATCTTATATGCATAGATTTGTATGTCTGGCTCTAGCGGTAGATAGACCTACCACCAAGACGTTTTTGGCTTAAGAAACAAAAACTAACAAGATATTTACACTATCAATTCATAGATAGAAACATAGCATATTAAATAGCATAACATAACTAAACAATATTTTTCATAAACGCTTATCTTTATATATTTTTTTGTCCAAATTAAGTTTTATAGTATCTCATGACATTTTATTCAACCAAACTATTTCTATTTAAGATAATGCATTATTTGCAACTTATTATCACCTAAAACTTCAATTCATGTCAATGGAACATCCAATTATAGAGCCAACACAAGATGATATGCATTATAATTATAATATACACTATAAAGTTAAATTAAAATACTGGAATATAAAATATCAAAGTTAAATTTAAACAAATATAAAAAACAAAAATGCTAAAAAAAGCAGTTTTAAGGATAAAATACAAATTTAAATAATATAATTGTCTGAAAAATTATTTTCGGTTTCACTAAGATAATTATAATATCGGCTAAATTCTTTGAAGGAAAACTACACTCAATAACCTAAATATACTCTAATATTAAGAAAGTAACACTACTTAGTTTTTAATTTTATTTTTTAAATAATCATTATAATCTTCAACACGTGGAATTAGATATTTTTTTAATCTAACATTAAAACACACTCTTTTTTCTTT
Source organism: Iberis pinnata (assembly GCA_900406425.1). NCBI lineage: Eukaryota > Viridiplantae > Streptophyta > Magnoliopsida > Brassicales > Brassicaceae > Iberis > Iberis pinnata. Next base: position 25,458 of record OVBE01002838.1, on the reverse strand, counting down.
TGTCTAGACAATTTTTTTCGTAGTTTAGGTTTTTTTTGGATAATCCAACTTCTTTTTTGTAGCTTTATTTATTTTTGGTGTCTACACTGGCAGTTTAAAGTTTATATTTTTGAGTTTATGATTTCTATTTTCGGATTTTGGATTTCTATTTTGGAGTTTCGATTTCTATTTTGGGATTTTTGGTTTATATTTTGGAGCACTGAGCTTATATTTTGGGGTCTTGGGTTTATATTTTGGGTTTTTGGTTTAAATTTTGCGGATTTTGGATTTATATTTGGAGGGTTTGAGTTTATATTTTGAGGTTTTGGATTTATATTTGAGGGTTTTGGATTTTATATTTTGGGGTTCTGGGGGTTTGGGTTTAAATTTTGGAGATTTTGAGTTTATATTTGGGGGTTTTGGATTTATATTGTGTGGTTCTTGATTTATATTTTGGGTCTTTGAGCTTATATTTTGGGGGTTTTGGGTTTATATTTTGAGATTTTGGGTTTAAATTTTGGAAGTTTTGAGTTTATAATTTGGAGTTTTGGATTTATAGGGGGTTTGAAATTTATATTTTAGAGGTTTAGGATTTATATTTTAGAGTTTGGATTTATATTTTGGGATTTTGGTTTGTATTTTGGGGTTTAGAGTTTGTATATATGAATAGTCTGACTATTATTTTCAGTAGTTTGCCTATTTATGATATTATATTTCATTTATCAATTTTACTATTCACTATTTAAAAATATATATATATTTTAAATAATTTTAGTCTTGTTGGATTTATAAATTATTATTTTTTTTTATATAAGTTATAATTTATGTTTTTTTTGGTAGAATAATGGTTATCATGCTTTGTCTATGTTTTTGCCGTTTGTATTGGTAGATAAGATTATTGTTGTACCAAATGGTTTTGGTTATTTGTAGGATATTAGAGCATCTCCAATGGAGAAATTCTTTAAAAGTTTTTTAATAAAAAAAATAATATTATTTTAAGAGTTTTAAGAAATTACTTGAATAGTGCAAGAAATCCAAGAGTAAAAAATGTGTGAATAGTGCAAGAGTCAACTCTTATGTAAGAGTTTTAAAAAATTTCTCTCTCCAAATTTCTTAACATTTTATTATATTTTATTGTTAAGAGAACTTTAAAAATTTTTGTTGGAGATAGTAACTTTCGTCTATTCCTTTTAAGTGCAGCATTCTCAAGGATTCCCAACCTATAAGTATTGAGAAGCAAGGGCGGACCTACACGTATCGATGGAGTGTCAGATGACCCACTGTTTTTTTTAGTTTTTCATGTAAATGTATTAGATAATTCTTTTTAAACTGAATTATAAACTTTCCTCAAATATTAGTTGTCCCATCTCGGCAAAAGAAAAATCTCCTTTTGACCTCCCTCCTGTTTATTCACTCAAATGTTTTTATCGACCCCACATAAGATAATAAAATAATTATTCTCTTTTTACAGTAACCAAAATTGTGGCCCACATTTTTAATCTTAAAATCAGATTTTTTTTTTTGGTCAACTTTTTAATATAAAAAAAGAAGGGATACAAGCGGAGACCCAAAATAGGCCCAAAGACAATAACCAGGAAAAAAAAAACAAAACAGAGCAAGCGAAACCTTCAGAAAAAAAACATGTGTTGCTACAGAATCAGAGTCAAACAAAGCAGGCTAATTGTTTGCTTCATTGAGAAACAAATCCTGAAGCCAACTGGGGTAGGAACGAGCGACGTAGGAACCAATCCTATGGTCCTTCACCACACTAGAGGCTATAAGTTGAGCTTCTTTGTTTGCAGAAAATGATTCAAAGCAGCACATCCAATCTTGGAAGAGAGCCAAAGAAGATTTGCAGTCCTCCCAAAAACCCAAAAAGCAGGGACAACTTCATGATCCTGCAAAGATTGCACCACCAAGGAGTTGTCCACTGCAATAATAACCTTTTGGCAATTGTGTACCACCATATTCTCAATTGTCCATGTAGTACTCCTTTGGTGAGCTTCTTGGATAGACTGCAGGTTTGAGAAAGCTCTTCTTGAGTGTAGAATGACTATACCTTCACTATCCCTCAACACCATAAATGTTCCACCTAATCTAGATTTCTTGTCATAGGCTGCACCAACATTACATTTTACCCATCCCATTGGAGGCTTGCACCAAGACTGGCAGTTTGTGGTTCTGATCTGAGCTTTAACTTGGTGTTCAACCTGTTGTGATTCCTTTACCATGAACCATGTCTCTACCTCCTCTCTAGCCTTAATGACAATTTCCTCTGCTGTGAATGCCTTTCCTTCAAAGAGGTGAAGATTCCTGTTTTTCCAAATGAACCACAGTAGTCAGGGGAAGATTCTTGTAATCTTTTTAGGCCAGATTCCTTGTTTGGATATTTGTAAGACATGGTTGAAGTTTGAGAGAATAGAGCCCCATTCAAAACCTTCTTGAGGTGTTGGGAATCCTGCCACTGCCCACACTTGTCTCGGGATATGACAAGAGAATAAAACGTGGTTAATAGATTCTCCTTCCTGACCACATATTTGACATCTCCCATCTATTTTAAGTCCCCTTTTTCTGATTTCATCATCTACTGCGATTGCTCCAGTAAGTGTCTTCCAACAGAAGTATTTGATTTTTGAAACTGTTTGGAGGTCCCATACCTGTTGCTTGAGTGGAATAACATAAGGTTGCATTCTTGCTTGTGATCTGAGGATTGTTTCTTTTTGTTCTGCGGCCAATGCATAACCGGATCTGACTGAATAAGATCCAGTTGTTGTTTCTCTCCATGACCAGAAGTCTTTTCTATTTCTTACTGGTTTCAGATTGAGAATATCTTCTTCATCTTGTTTATAGAACAAATTTTTAATGGTGCCTCGGTTCCAAACTCCCCTGTCCAAAAGAATTAGATCACTAACTCTCATATCAAGATTAATTATGGGGAGTTTAATGAGAGGAGTGCGCATAGTCCCTTTGCTTTCTATCCACTTTTCTGTCCATACATAGGTAGATTTCCCATCCCCAATATTCTTCTTTAGTCCCTGTTTGAGTAGCTCTCTCCCGTGCATAATACTTCTCCAAATAAACGAAGGCCTCTTTCCCATTGTAGCTTATAGGAAATCCTTGTTATTAAAATATCTGCTTTTGAGAAGTTTAGCAGTTAAAGAGTTAGGTAATGAGAGTAGTCTCTAACCTTGCTTAGCCAAAAATGCTTGGTTGAAGCATGAGATATCCTTAAACCCCAAACCACCTAAATGTGCAAGAAGGCATAATTTGTCCATAGCTGTCCAATGAATTTTTCTTCTGTGAGCCTCTGCTTCCCACCAGAACCTTGAGATGGCTGATGTAATGTTTTTAAAAACTGATATTGGAAGTTTAAAAACCGACATAGCGTAGATAGACATTGCATTGGCCACATATTTTATGAGTATGCATTTTCCGGCTTGGGACAGAGATTTCATAAACCATGATTCTATCCTTTGCTGAAGCATGGTCTTTAAGTATTCAAAAACTTTGACTTTTGATCTACTGAACACTTCGGGAAGGCCCAAATAGATGCCATCACCCCCCTTATTTGATATTCCCAGAATTTGATGGATTTGTCTCTGTACTGTCTCTGGTACCTTGCTCCCAAAGGAAATAGCTTATTTATCTTTATTCACCATTTGACCTGATGCTGCTTCATATTCCTGTAGAATATTCTGTATTTCCAAGGCTTCAATTACTGATGCACTGCAAATAAGCATATTGTCGTCTGCGAACAACATAATGCTAATAGATGGACCATTCTCGCTGAATCTTAACCCCTGTATATGATTTGCTATCTCTCTCTTTCTGAAAAGATGAATCAATCCTTCTATACACATGATGAAAATGAAAGGTGACAAGGGGTCACTTTGTCTCAAACCTCGAGTAGGGAGTATTGATCCAAAAGGGGCACCATTCATTAAAACAGAGTAATTGACCATAGTAATGCAAAACATAATTCTAGCAATCCATACTCCATCAAATCCCATAGCCTTTAGAGTTTCCTCCACATACACCCATTCTATCCTGTCATAAACCTTGGAGATATCACTTTTAATTTCCATATGGGAGAAGGACAGGTCTTTGTGAGTTCTGAGAGCATGGTTCACTTCGTCGGCAATGATAATGTTGTCAGTGATTAGTCTTTTGCTTACAAACGCAAACTGAGACTCTGATATCAGAGAGGGAAGTAAGGGTTTCAATCTTCGAGCCATGATTTTGGCTATGATCTTGTATAGGACAGAACATAGGCTAATGGGTCTCAGGTTCTGCATCTTGGTGGGCTTTGGTATTTTTGGTATTAAACAGATCTGTGTGTAGTTCCATGGCAGAGGAAAACTACCTTCCCTAAAGAAGAACTGGATTTCTTTAGTGATTTCTGGACCTATAATATCCCAATAAGATTGAAAGAATGATGCCGACATTCCATCATAACCAGGGGAACTGTCTGCTTTAAGAGATTTAACAGCCGTCAAAATCTCTTGGCTTGATACATGTTTGATAAGGGATGAGTTCATCCTATCTGATACACGAGGGTTGAAATCTTGATACAAGGATTGGCAGGTTGTTGGATTGGTAGAGGAGAAGATATCAATGAAATATGCAATGGCTACCTCTCCTTTTGATGCTTCAGAGATTTGAGGATTGCTATTGATATCCTCTAGAACCTCTATTCTCTTCGAAGCCCTATTCATTTTTACAGAGTTATGAAAGAATCTGGTATTCAAATCTTCTTCCTTAAGCCATGTTTCTCGAGATCTTTGTCTCCAATATAGTTCCTCTTCTCGTGTGGCTAAAATCAGTTCCTTTTTAAGGGAGTATAAGGATCCTGCACTCGGATTTGGCAAGGAAATCTCTGTTTCCAGAGCCCTTTGAGCATTCTTGATTCGCGTGGAGGAGTTTAATATGTTATCTTTTTTCCATATACTCAGAGCTTTTCTCACTTCTGATAGCCTTTGATCAGTTGAGATATTAGGGGAATGTCTTCCCAGTTTAGTTCATCTAGCTAAAACTGCATCTTTAACCCCTGCTTTTGTGATCATTCTTTGGTCAAAGAAGAAACGGCCTCTAGTATGAGCATTATGTTCATGTAATGAAATGACAACTGGTCTATGGTCGGATCCTCGCATATCTAGGAAGGCTTGAGAGGCAGATGGGAATTGAATTGTCCACTTCTTGTTAGCAAAACACCTATCCAATCTTGACTGAATCCACAGTTTATTTCTCCTTCCTGCCCAAGTAAAGGCATTCCCCTCGTAACATAACTCCTTAAGCTTGCAAGCCTGAAGCATGTTATTGAAAGGTATGAAAGTGTTGTCTCCTCTCCAAGGGCCTCCAATTTTCTCCCCATTATGACATATGTCATTAAAGTCACCAAAGACACACCAACTCTCCTGTCTTGAAACTCCTATCTTGCTCAATGATTCCCACAGGTACTCTCTTTTTTTTTTATTTGCATTACCATATACACCAGTAGCAAAAAACTTACAATTCTCATAGCCTATTAAACAGTCAATCATATTGCTTCCTGCCTTTAAAACCTTTACATTAATTGTTTTTTTCCAAAAAATAGCCAAACCTCTACAGTGATTTGAGGGGTTCACTGTATAAACAAAATCATATCCCAGGTAGGCTTGGATATCCCTAAGAACATTACTACCGTTTAGTGTCTCTATTAAAAACAAAAGATCAAGGAACAAGGAAGTTCATAATTCCCTGAGATATGGAATTACCAGGTCCTGAGACAAGGATAAACCCTGGAAATTCCAACTGATTATGCGCATTATTCCTCTGGTGATCCCACTTGGGGGATCACCTTCTTCTGGTCAGTCTTCTGTTGCTTTGACAAGCCTCCATCTTGGTCTTCCTTCTTCCTCTTTGATCTTCCTGAAGTTGTAGATGCAGATTGATGGTGTTCTCTATTTTCCTCAACATTCATGCTACTTGTCTGAGCCCTTTTCCTTCTCGAGAAAGTTCTCTTTGATTTGTTTGATGCTGTTGTCGATCCCACTGAGCCTTCTTTACTGATGTCTGTATCCTTTTGATAGTCATCTTGCATCTTGTTAAGCAGTCTTCTGTCCGGCAACAGTTGGTGACTTGTTGGTGCTGGTTCAAACGTATTGCTATTCACTATGTATCCAGCTTGAAAGGCTGCCTGCATAAGTTTCTCTTGTGGTAAAGATCCTAGCTGGTTATCTTGGTCTGCTTCATTCAAGGAGAAATAAAAAATGTGCCCCTTTCCCTTATTCACATCCTTGGTGATCACAATAGGAGGCTCCAAACTTAGATTACTTCTTCGAGTTGCAAGAGATTTCTCTGCTTCAGCTACCGAGACTCTTACTCTATCCTCCCTAACCTTTCTTTCAGTTCCTTCTGCTGCAAGGATATATTGTCTCATATTATCTAGTACACCTTGATCAATTTTCCTCCTTCCTGTTGCAGAGTCTCCTATCTGTTCTTCCTGGATAACGCCATACAGAGGATCTGAAGGTGTAAGAAATTCTCTAATCTTTTGCTGATCTACCTTCACCCGAGGTGGCACCGATGATGTTGTTCTAGAGTGGTTCTGTTGGTTTAAAGGGCATAGCTCCTTAAGATGAGTTAGACGCTGGCAGTTGTAACATCTACGTTGCACCTTTTCATAATCAAAGAACACAGTAAAATCTTCACCTTTAGGTGTTTGAAACCTCTTGGATCTTCGCAGAGGGTTATTGATATTGAATTTGATCTTTACCCTGACAAAGTCTCTGGTTTGTGGTTGCAGAGGATCGAAAGCTATATCATTGACTTCCCCTAAATAATCCCCAATAGTAGCAATTGTAGCTTCAGTTAAGTTGTTTACCGGAATATTCCTTATCCTCACCCACACCTGGATAAACTGAAGGTAGTCTGAGGGTGGATTCTCAACCCACTGTTCTAGAACCAGGGACCAGTCATTATAAGTCCAAACTCCTTTCTCCATAATCCTATCGAAATCCAACTGATGTTGAAAAATAAATTGAAACTTCTCAGGAGATAGAGCTATTCCCCGTATTTTGTCTTCTAAGCCCCATTTCTTCGGGAGATCCATGATAAGATTTGACATCTTCTGTGCCCCCGGATTCAAAGCCTTACCGATTATACTAATCTGGTTCCTCTCCCCTGCATTATATTCTGGTAAATCAGGGAGGATGATTGGAGTATCGTCTTCATCTTCAAAATTCATTGCTCCTAGTGCTGCTCTAATAGGTTCGTCCATAATAGAGCTAAAAACCACCAATCCATATTACTTTGATGGAACGAGATAGCAGATTCAAGATTCTGGATTCAGCGATTCAGAGATTAATCCAAACTCAAACAGATTTCTGTCGATCTTCAAATATCTTCCACAGTGATAGACAAGTAATAACCACCACTCAAAGAGAATCTTTTAACTGTTCATACACTCTTTTACAACAAGAGAGGGCTAAGCTCGAAAACTATCTTTCTTTTGTTCCCAACGGTTGAAAACCAATCTTAAAATCAGATTAAAATCAATTTTTGTTTCCTTTTTTTGATCAATCTAATTAAACTCATTCTAAACGGTTAGTGAATTAAGTTTTTTGGATTTTGATTAGGAATGTAGGAAGTGATTGGTGTATAGCCTATGTTAATGGTGTTATGCTTCATTTTTTGGATTTTGATTTCTTAGGTTTATTTTTGTGTATTTTGTTTTAAGTTGACATTATTGATATAAAAAACAATCAATCTATATTAAGGGGGAAATTCAAAAGTATTTATCGCATTTTTTTTGGTTTATAGGCTTCTGAAATCAGTTTTGATTGAAAGATGTTTTCAACAATGAAGGTTGTAAGACACACCGAGACAATTATATTGAAAATGTTTGTTTGTTGAAATGATATATTCAAAAACATTAAAAAGATATTATAGTGAAAAAGTTTTAGAAGATTTTAGAGCGTTTGTAAAAAATTTTTTATCTATATGTTAGACATAATTTTTTATTATGCTTTGAATCAGGGAAATTTTTTTTTGGCGGCCGCCACTGTTAAGAAGTAAAGTAAAACTTGACAAATATTCCGTAACAATATTTAAGGATGCAAGAGCAAAGCAAAAATGGTTTCAGAAAGATAAGCAATCATATGCAAACAAACCATGCATAGTGATGTTATAATGGACCTTATTTTCGCCGGTCTAAACGGACCTTTAAAAAAATAAAAGCTCGTTTAGACCCATATAAGAGGTATAAATTTAATGGATTCTAAATGAGTACCCATTTAAAACCCAATTATTAAACGGGCTCTTATCTTTTTTAAACGGGTACCGATTTAGACCCGTTTAACACAAAAATAACTATAACCACAAAATTAAGTAAAAACATATTTTAAAATTAAAACTAAAATTTAAAAATTAAAAAATAAAATTAAAAAAATAAAATTAAAATTAAAATAAAAAACTTAAAAACTAAAAATTTAAAATTTAAAATTTAAAACTAAAAAATTTAAAAATTAAAATTACAAAATTAAAAATAAATATTAAAAGTTTAAATTAAAAAATAAAAACTAAAAACTAAAAAATTAAAAATTAAAAATTAAAAACTAAAAACAAAAAATTAAAATTAAAATTAAAATTAAAATTAAAATTAAAATTTACAATTTAGATTTTAGAATTTAAAATTTTGAAATTTAAAATAAGAATTAAATGAATAGTTACAAATGAAAAAATGAAAAATAAAAAAACAAAGAAAATTTGAAATTTATAATTTTGAATTAAAAATTATGTAAAATGTGATTTACAATATACATATATTAGTAGAAAATTATAATAGCATATTAATTATAAAAAATAATAATGAAATTAAAATCTTATAATATGTCCAATATATTAAAGTGGGTCTAAATGGGTTTAAGGGTTTTTGTGGATTTTAAATGGGCAGCCCGATTAGATCCCGTAACTTAAATGGGTCTAAACGGGGCGGATCCGCCCGCCCATTTTAACATCACTAGACTCACTGGCGGATACAAGTAAAGAGTTGTGGGGTCACATGACCCCACTTAATTTTTGTAGAAAATGTATTGTCATGTATTTTGTAATATAAGTTTAATAAAAATGGTTAGATTTGTTAATGAGATTTGTAATGACCCCAACAAAATATGTTAGAAACAAAAAAAACTGACTGCAAAACCAACATATGATATTGTTTCATTTTAATTTCTATTACGGGTGAGCATTCAGGTTTACGGGTTAGTTACGGTTCAACTTTTTGGTTTACAGTTTTTCGGTTCTTTAAAAACTAAAACCGTTTGAACTATTTGAAATAAAAATAGTTTTCGGCTCGATTACGATTTTGTTTGGTTTCGATTTTCTAACTTGGTTTCAGTCAGAATTTTCATTACTAAAATATACACAACTAGTGATTTATTTGACGTTTGAATGTTTAATACACAAAATATATACTTTTCACACATAAAAATATATACTTTAAAAAAAATTTTTGGTTCGATTTTGGTTTTACTTTTCGGTTCAGTTTGGATTTTTTGATTCCAGTTTATTTATCCATTCTATTTTTTTATCTAAATTTTCAATAGTTCGTATATTTTTTGAGAATTTTTTCTTTAATATTTGAATAATATATATACCATATTTTCTTTAAGTAATTTGTATTATATTTAATTTTAGGTTTTTGTTGTTATATACCATATTTTCTTTAACGTAACCATTCATATCAGTTTTTCTATAGTATTACCAGTGAAGTATAATGGTACGCTGAAATCAAACATTGAATTTAAAAAAGCACGGTTGCATGAAATCATGGATTGAAACTTGAAAGAGTCTGAAAAATAGAATATCCAAGACTTACGATAAAAAAAAAAAAAAATACATAATAGTCTTTGAGAAAAGAATACATAATGTTAAAGTTAGTTCAGAGTTTGAAAGAACTCAATTACTGCTATTTGCATTCCCAAGAAAAGTAAGTTTGTTTTTCCTTCCGCTGAAAGAATTTAGGCCGAGAGAAAACCGAATGACTGGGCCTAATGGAAATTAACATACGGCTTTCTTATAAGGTTTGCTTGTACTGTCATCCTTCTATTGATTTGTCAGGTCTCAAGTTTTAGCCCATTCTCAACTGAATCATTGACTCAAGCTGCATCGATTATTTATGAACTTTTGTATTACTGGTGAAATAATGAGGGAGATGAACATCGATTTGTTTACCTCGAAGGGTATATTCGAAGGAGACTGTTGTACGTTTCTTGGAGGTAATCCTTCTTTGTTTACCTCTGGTTTGGCATCTAACAGTGAGTAAAATAATAATATTTTAAAGTATGACTATTAAAGGGTTAAGACCGATAAAGCATTGTTGCGTGATTGGAGGATGGGATGTTTGGGCTATTCAGACCCTACGTAAACACTAAAGTATATAGTCAAAAGAAATTTGTAAAAAAAGTGGATCATTTGAGTTACTGAACATAACAACACGTGAGTATAATTAGACAGTGAGGACAGTTAAGATTATGAAAGGCAAGCTGTGTTGGGAACACCTACTGTTGATATTGTAATCATTGTTTGGCCAATTTCATGTAGAAATGGCAGATGGCAAATGTCACCTTATTTAATCATCGATATTGACTTTAGATTGAACATCGGCTCTCCCATTCCCATTCCCATGAAAACCAACCACATTTGTGACCTTGTTCTTGAACATGGCCAACACCTAGACTTCTATAAAAATCATTTGAAACACACAATCTACTTTTTTATATAACTAATAATTCTTTTCCCATGTCTTTAATGAATGGTATCAAACATTTCTCGCTACATTCTGTAAACTCTTCTTCAAATTACTGCATAAGGTGTTCTGTTTACGATCTTATCAGTATCATGTTAAATTTTTCGTCAACATTTCAAAAGAATTTTCCTCTGAAGTATTTGATTTCACATCATCCATATATTGCAGAAGCTAAGAAGTAAACCGGCTCAAGATTTCTTGAAAAACCTCCTTTTTCCCGTGGCACCAAACATGATATATAGGTGATCTTCCAACCTTAAATCCACCTTCCACAAGTTCTGTCAAGAAACTAATTTGTGTAAAGGGTTTCTTATTTCAGAATAAATATGATTTACAAGTTATATACAACCACAATCTTTGTACATAAATATATGATACGAAAGAATCCTAAACTTCCNCCCCCCCCCCCCCCTCAAGGTGGAGTATGAAGGTCACAAATACCCAACTTGATCTTGAACGCATCAAATTCTCTTCGTCCCAATGCTTTAGTAAAGATATCGGCAAGTTGTGAATGCGTGGAAACATAGGATGGAGCAATCACGCCTCTTACAATTTCATCACGAATAAAGTGACAATCGGATTCAATGTGCTTCGTTCGCTCATGGAAAACCGGGTTGGCGCTTAGATAAATCGCTGATTGGTTATCACAATTCAACGGAATCGGGTATGTGCAGTCGACGCCTAAGGTTGTAAGTAACTCCCGCAGCCAAAGCATCTCACAAACCGTATCAGCCATAGATCGATATTCCGCTTCTGCGGACGAATGAGAAACCGTGTCTTGTTTCCGTGTTTTCCAAGAGATCAAAGAGTCACCTAGTTGAATAAACCAAGCAGTAATAGAACGTCGTGAGAGCGAACAGCCCGCCCAGTCAGAGTCGCACCATGCGGTGAGACGTAAATCAGAATCAGAGCGTAATAAGATCCCTTGTCCGGGATTAAGCTTCAAATAACGAACAACCCGAAGAACCGCATCCCAATGGTCAACCCGAGGATTGTGCATAAATTGAGAGAGAAGATGTACCGCATAAGACAAATCCGGACGAGTCACACAGAGGTAAATCAGACGGCCAACTAACTTGCGGTACGGAGTTGGATCCGTAAGAAAATCACCAGTAGCAAGGGACAAGCGCTGGTTTTGTTCAACAGGATGAGTGACTGGTTTTGCACCTAAGAGACATGCATCAGCAATAATGTCCAGCGTGTATTTCCGTTGGCAAAGATACATGCCAAGGGAACTTCTAGCAACTTCAATCCCCAAAAAATACTTCAGAACCCCTAGATCCTTCATATGGAAACATGAACTCAAATATCCCTTAAAATCAGAAATTAAGGCCGAAGTGTTACCATAGATGATTAAATCATCAACGTAGATTAGAACATGAAGCCGAGAGTCAGGGACGTGATCAACATACGTGAAAAGAGAGTAATCCGAGAGAGAATATTGAAACCCGTATGTAAGCAAAGCCGAAGTTAGCTTAGCAAACCAACACTTTGGAGCTTAGCGAAGACCATATAAATATTTTTGTAAGCAGCAGACTTGGCGTTTGTCATCAGTGCGGAAACCCGGTGGAGGACGGATAAATAATTCGTCATTGAGATTCCCGTGCAAGAAGGCATTGTGAACATCCATCTGGTGAATTGCCCATTTTCGAGAGACTGAGACTTCAAGAAATGAACGAACTGTAGTCATCTTGCAAACCGGTGCAAACGTTTCATGGTAATCAAGACCTGCAGTTTGGTTATTACCAAGAACGACGAGGCAAGCTTTATGATGCTCTATGGTCCCATCAGCACGAAATTTAATGGTAAAAACTCATTTCGTACCTAATGCATGTTTTCCCGGAGGTAATTCTTCAACAGTCCAAGTTTGATTTTCGTCAAGGGCATCAGTCTCAAGACTCATAGCCTTGCGCCAACATTCATGAAACAACTTCACTATAAGAACGAGGGACAGAGTAATCAGTAAGAGCAGCACGATAAGCTTTATGATTTGAAGAAAATTGAGTATTGTCAAGGTAAGACATAATCGGATACAAACAAGTTGCTGGTGGCATACGGTCATGAGTCTCATGTGTAGTGGAGGCAACATAATCTGTAAGTTTAACAGAACGAAAATGCTGATGCTTTCCTCTACCCAAATATGGTGAAACTGAATCCGGTGAGGAAGTAATGACCGGTGTAGCAGCAGGGACTAGAGTAAGTGTCGGTGAATGAGACAAAGGAGATGCATGAACCATGACTTGTGACGTAGTTGTATCACCCGAGAGAGGAGACAAAGGTTCAGGAACCGAAGAATCTTGAGTATCACCGGACAGAGAAGACACAGGTGCAGGAACCGGTGATTCAGCAGGGAGATTAGGCAAAATAGAGGGTGGATTCGGTGTTACTGTAGGCCAAACAGAAATATCAACATTGGGTATATATGTAGGAGATGATGGAGAAGGAGCAAGTACAGATTCTGTAACAGTTGATGAAGATGCAGCCAATGGAAATTCATTTTCAATAAAGAACACATCTCGAGAATGAGAGATACGTTGAGTCTCCAAATCATATGTAGTCTAACCCTTCTTACCGAATGGATAACCAAGAAATAGCGAACGATTTCCACGTGCTGCGAATTTATCACTGTGATGCTTATGGTTATGCACATAACATAAATACCCAAAAACGCGAAGGTGATTCATAGGAGGCGGTCGATTATATAGAACTTCAAAAGGAGTTTTACCATTAAGAAACACGGAAGGAGTGCGGTTTAAAATAACCCGCTGTTAATGCACAAAAACTCCAGAATTCCACCGGTAAGGAAGCTTGAAATCGTAGACCCCGAGCTACATTTAAGATATGGCGGTGTTTCCGTTCAAACCGCCCATTTTGTTGAGGTGTGCCAACACATGACGTTTCATGAATAATGCCATTCTCTCGAAAAAAAGTTGTGAGTGTGAGAAACTCGGAAACCGTTATTGCTTCGAATTGTTTTAATTTTTCTTTGAAACTGCCTTTTAACGAAGGCAATGAAATTTTGGAGAGTTGTTGCTGTAGATGATTTGTCGGGTAGAAGAAAAATCCACACAGCACGCGAAAAATCATCAAGTATAGTGAGAAAGAAACGCGAGCCACAAATCGAAGTAGTCCGATACGGACCCCATATATCACAATGAACCAAATCAAAAATCGAAGAAGTCTTAGTATTACTCAAAGGGAAAGAGTCACGAGTTTTCTTGGCGCGAATACAAACGTCACAAGTTTTTGAATCAAAACAATTTCGACTACTAGTACTAGACAACTTCAACATCTCCATAGATTTAGTAGAGGGGTGTCCTAAGCGACAGTGCCACACATCAACGGGCTGTGTTTCCATGATGTGGACTGTTGCATCGACAGCCACTCCGCGAAAGCAATATAATCCATTCACTTGCTCACCCACTCCAATCATCGTCTGAGACATGCGGTCGTGAATATAACACAAAGTCTGTCAGAAATCTAGAAGAGACACCCTCTATCCCGAGTCAATTGAGAAACAAAGATAAGATGGCAGTGTAATCCATCCACAAAAAGCACATTGATCAACTGTAGGTGTGGACCAAAACGAACTGATCCTTGTTTGGTAGTTGTTGTATATCGTCCATCTGGAAGTTTGATATAATCCGGATCCATTGTACGCACATGAGTAATAAAATCCAGAGAACATGTCATATGGTTAGAAGCACCGGTATCGATAATCCAGGATTCAAAAAATTTCTTACCAGAAAAACGAGAGGAAGAACCTGTGTCGTTTTGATTGAGCATTTGAACCAAAACTTTCCATTGTTGATCATTCAAACCAGTGAATCCTTGTCTATCAGCATCGGTAATCATCGAGTTAGCTTGATATGCTGTTGGGACAGAGACCACTTGATTAGCTTGATTATTAGCTGTAGGAAACCGTTGTCGAGAAGAATTGCTTGAAGAAGAACGACGAGCAGTAGGTATAGGAGCAAATACTTGAGATTTTGATTTAGGTATGTCACCCCACCACCAAGGGTAGCCTATTTTTTGAAAGCAATTTTTAGCTAAATATCCCTTACGACCGCAACTAGAACAGAGTGCCGAAGGATCGTTTAACACAGCCGCAGATCGTGTGTTAGAGTTCAGTGATTGAACCGCAAGGCTCATGTTATCAAACACAGAATTGGTCGTTTGAACATCAAAACTAGCCGCATCTACACGTTCATCCATCAATCGGCTAGCACGTCTTGACTCTTCATCCTGTATAACAACCTGATATGCCTCATCCACCGAAGGAAGAGGATCCCGAGAGAGTAAGGATGATTTCACAGGCCCGAAAATAGAATCATCTAAGACCATCAAAAATTGATGAAGCTTGTCCTCTTCCCTTTCCCGAGCTATTTCATATGTGGTTTTAGCATGTTGAAAATCAGATAAACCAGACCAAAGCTTCGTTAATTTCCCATAATATGCCTCGACAGCAAGGCCTCTTTGGTGAGAATTTGCGAGTTCAGTCTTGAGTCATTGAACCCGCTGTCCATTCTTGACCGAGAACCGACGTTGTATTTGGGTCCATAGGTCATGAGCAATCTCGTGATGAGATAACGAACTGCTCAAATCAGGAGTAATGGTTAGTTTAATCCATGAAATAACCATCGCATTATTTGCCCACCAATCGTCCAAATCTCCAGAATCATCAGCTGGTTTAGGAATAGAACCATCTGCAAAACCGAATTTCTTCCGGGCACGTAACGCAAGACGTAAGTTCATAGACCACTCATCGTAATTAAAACCACATAACAGAGGCTGAGAGATAACAAATCCATGATTATCTCCAGCAGAAAGATCATATGGATCGATCCTTCTTCGCGTTGGAACAGAGTGTACCGAGGGATTAGAAGGGTTTGAGGTATCGTCGGACATGTTTCAGACGTGAAGAGGAAAAAGTAGAGTAGAAGAACATTGGAAGAGAAAAAAAATTTTGTAGCCGTCAAAAGAGAAACCTAAGATTTTAGGTTAGGCTATGATACCATGTCAAGAAACTAATTTGTGTAAAGGGTTTCTTATGTCAGAATGAATATGATTTACAAGTAATATACAACCACAGTCTTTGTACATAAATATATGATACGAAAGAATTCTAAACTTCCATATATGGTTCCTCAATAAGTTCTTCTCGAAATATCTGAGGCACTTTTAGCATCACGAAATTGAAGAATAAAGAGAGACTGTTGTTAGTTGATAATCATTTGCATAAATATTAAAGAAGAAACCTAGAAATTTATGCTCACAATTGAAGGCCATGACAAAGATTCACATAGGCATATGTCTACGTGGTTCACATTATATATATNTATATATATATATATATATATATATATATATATATATATATATCATTTTAGAAAATGTTGTGATGTGTGTATAACCAAATGAAGAAACTCACACGTGGTGTCGTGATTCGTATATGAGTTTGCCCCAAATCGTCCATTTCCGGTTTAGTCTCTTTGAAGCAAACAATAGCTTACAAACATATTCAAGCTTCCTCTTCTTCATGATTGACACCATTACTCTCCTTTTATAAAGTTGAGATTTTTTTTCCTAGTAAACTCATTTTCTATATCTGAAGAAGCCATCTCTTGCTTCTTTTCATCAGCTAAACCCAGATCTGGATTGGTTTTGGAAAATCGATTGGCTCCATCTAGATGACCCATTTCAATTTCCGATTAGTCTCTTTTTTTTTCTCTTCCACATCCTTGTGTCTACGAACATGAAATGAAATCGAGCTCTATCTTTTCTACTCGACTGTTTTCTCAAATTTTCAATATTAACGAAAAGAAACTTAATCCGAAGCTGCGCTTCATGTTGTGTTCATACTCTCATGGTCAAGCCCAACTATTCATATAGTTGCCACCGTCCACCGCCCAACTATTTATATGACGGCCACCGCAAAACTAAGTTATATTCACACAAAGATGTATCTTACAATCTTTGCCTATAAACAGAGAGAGCTATGAGGAGTTTCAAATCATCCTCAAACATTCTAAAATACATAGAACAAAAGTGAGTGTTTTTGTAAACGGGTTTGGTTTTTTGTAATAGTCGAGTGTCGAAAGGTTCTCCTCCTATTGTAATTATATTACTGAGTAATAGAAGAGTTTTCCGATCCCAATAAGCGGTATCAGGGCTTGGGTTTGAGTGTTTGAGTGAGCGTAAGAAAATTTGGGTTTTTCAAAAAGTTTACCAAAATTGAGATTCGGTGACATATTCAGGTTCGTCTCACTGAGAGGAGCAATTTGGTATATTCGGGCAAAGAAAACATTGATTAAAGTAATTTAAGTAAATCTTNATAAAAACCTAAGTAGAATAGGAAATAGAAAACTAAATAGAATAAGGATAACACCAAATCTTTATAGAATAGATTTAATGTTATCCATTACATATATCACAATACCCCCTCTCAAGTTGGTAGTGCGAAATCTCGAACACCCAACTTGAACACCAAATTATCAAACACCGAGCGTGGTAGAGCCTTGGTAAGAAAGTCTGCGAGTTGATCCTTTGTAGAAATATGAGGTGTAACAATCAGTCCATCTTGAACAGTATCACGAACTTGATGACAGTCATATTTAATGTGCTTGGTACGCTCATGAAAAACTGGGTTTGTCGTGATATGAATCGCTGCTTGACTATCACAATGAAGAGGAATAGGCTGAGCTTGAGAAAGACTGAGATAAGAATGTAATGCTTTCAGCCATTTGATATCATGAAGTGTAAATTCCATGGTTCGATATTCAGCCTCTGTAGAAGAGCATGAGACTGTCTGTTGCTTCTTGGTTTTCCATGATATTGGAGAATCACCTAAGAACACAACATAAGTAGATAAAGACCAACAAGTGAAAGGACAAGCGGCCCAATCAGAATCACAATAAGCAGTCAACTGTAAATCACTTTGAGAGCTTAAAAGAACGCCATGAGAGATGGTGCCCTTGATATAGCGAACAAGACGCAAGGCGACATCCCAATGCGGAACAAGAGGTGCCTGCATAAACTGAGATAAGATATGAACTATATAGGTCAAGTCCAGATGAGTTATTGTGAGATAAATAAACCGCCCGACCATCCTACGATAAGCCGCAGGACCAACACATGGAGGACCCGTAACCGATCCCAGCTTGTGGTTGAGCTCAACCGGAACTGATGAAGACTTAGCCGCAAGATGACCATTTTTGGTAACTATATCTAACGTATATCTGCGTTGTGAGAGACTAATACCGTCCTTACCACGAGATACCTCAAGTCCAAAAAAATACCGCAACTTCCTGGGATCCTTCATCTTGAAACAACGATGAAGATGGTCTTTGAATTTCTGAATAGCAGTAAGATCATTACCAACAATGATAAAATCGTCCACAAAGACCAGGATATGAACGATGATATCGTTTTTAATCAAGGAGAAGAGAGAGTAGTCGTGATAACTCTAAACAAAACCATAGACGCGAAGAGCATAAGTGAGCTTGGAGAACCAACAACAAGGAGCCTGTTTTAATCCATAAATCGATTTCTTTAACTGAAAAACCTTTGAAGAATCACTAATAGCAAATCCTTGAGGTAACTTCATATAAACCTCTTCTTGGAGACCACCATGCAAAAACGCATTATGAACATCCATTTGATGAATTTCCCATGCTTTAGAAGCCGAAAGTTTGAGAAGAAAACGCACAGTTGTCATCTTTGCAACATGCGAAAATGTCTCTTTAAAATCTGTACCTGGTTTCTGTCTATTCCCAAGAGCAACAAGATGTGCTTTATAGCGTTCTACTGTTCCATCAGAATTAAGTTTAATCTTGTAAACCCACTTACAACCGATGGCATGTTTACCCGCAGGAAGATCGGTGAGTGACCAAGTGTTATTTTGTCCTAATGCCTTTATCTCGGAACTCATAGCCTTACGCCAAACTTCAGATTGGACAACCTCCTTGTATGAACCTAGTTCTTCACTTTCAAGAAGAGTAGTAATGAAAGCAATGTGATTTGAAGAATAAGCAGAATTGATAAGAGGTGATGTAATAGGATAAACGCGCTTACCAGAGACCGAATACGAGGCTGGAACCAGAGAGGAAGGATGAGCATTATCGTGAGGAGAGTGTATAGGGTGAACAACATAGTCACGAAGGAGAACTGATGGCTTACAGACTCTTTGTCCGCGTCAACAGCAGGAATTCCCAGTGAAGCAGGCTCAGATTCAGCCGGAATCGGAGATGTAACTTGATCTTGTGTCAGGACCGAGTTAGACTCATGTGTAGTTGATGCATGTGTTGGTTCCGTAGATGAAGAGATAGGAGGAGTGGATACCGAAACTTCACTAGGACCATACGGAAGAATCCAAGCATCTTCTGATAAAGAAGAAGAAGGATCCATAATAGATATAGACTGCTGAATATCCGAGTAAGGAAACACTTCTTCTTAAAGTGAACATCCCGACTCACAAAAAATTCTTGCTTCTCAAGATCATATAAACGTCAAGCCTTTTTCCCATAAGGATACCCATCAAAAATAAAACGTCTACTACGTTCACCGAATTTATCCTTAACCCGAGAACGAAGATGTGAATAGCACAAACAACCAAAAATTCGAAGCATGTCATAATTTGTTCTTGTGCCATACAAGACTTCATACGGACTCTTACCATCGAGAACCAACGTCGGAGTGCGATTAATAAGATATGTGGCAGTAAAAATGCTTTCTCCCCAGAAAGACTTTGGAACTTTGCTTTGAAATAACAAAGCCCGAGCAACATTAAGAATGTGTCGGTGTTTCCTTTCAACCCGACCATTATGTTGAGGTGTATCTACACATGAAGTCTGATGGAGAATACCATGTTCTCTGAAATACGAAGATAGACACATAAACTCAGTTCCGTTATCACTAAGTACCGTCTGAACCAATTTTCTGAATTGGCGATGAGACATGGCTCAAAAATTTCGAATAAGACTTGCAACCTCAGATTTCGAAGACATCAAGTATATCCAACAAAACGTGAATAATCATCAACTAATGTTAAGAAGTAAACTACACCATATGAGGATGGCATTTTATAGGGTCCCCAAACATCAACATGAACTAAAGCTAAACGATCTGAAGCTTTATTAGAACTTGTTGAAAAAGAGTTACGGGTTTTTTTAGCCTGAAAACAAATATCACAACTACTAAAGTCTCCTAAAACACCTGGAGATCTAACACACTCTTTTAAAGAAAATAAAACACCAGCTGAAGGATGTCCAAGACGTTTATGCAATAGATCCGCATATATCTGATTATCTTGTCGAACCTTGTTGACACGAGCAGCTTGAACTCCCTTTAAATAATACATTCCCTCACGTTCCTCCCCCGTTCCAATCAAAGTCCTTGTAAAACAGTCTTGTAAGAAACAAAACGCGTCAGTAAATATCGCAATACACTTAGTCTGCTTAAGAAGTTTCGAAACTGATATCAAGGTGCATGTAAATTTTGGAACACAGAGAACATCAGTCAAGAAATATGTAGAACTTAAATAAAGTGTCCCGATCTTAGTAGCCCGAGATCTTGTTCCGTCCGGAAACGTAACAACCAAGGGAATGATTTCTTTTATGTTTGATAAAATCGAAATATCACCAGTCATATGATGACTAGCACCTGTATCCAAAACAACATCAGTCAAGTTCGGTTTACCCGACATACTCTCCAAAGGTGTAGAAACTGTTGAAGATCTTTGTGTCTGAAGAAGACTTATAAGTTGAGTGAGCTGACTTGGATTAAGAGAAGTGGATGTCGGACCAGCATGTTGAACATTATTTGCTTGATTTCTTCCTCTTCCATTCCCACGAGATGAACGACTACCCCGTCCATTACCACGATTATCGGGCAGTTGTGTGTTCCGGTTTTGCTCCAACCACCAATCCGGAAATCCATTCAAGTGAAAACAATCTTTCACTAGATGCCCCTTCTTGCGATAATGAGTACACACAAGTTAAGATTTATCGGGTTTTACAGCAGCTACAAAAGCAACTTGAGCAACACTATCGATCTTGACATTGAATCCAATGGCTTCGGTTTTTGAAATCTCATGTGCTCTTTCATTGTTCTGATTTTGTTCCTCTCTTATTACTCGAGAAAAGACATGTGATAAGGAAGGAAGTGGATCTTCACCAGTAATAGTAGATCGCAAATTGCTAAACCGTGGTGTATCCAAACCAAATAAGAAGAGATGGATTCAATCGTCCTCTCTTTCCTTAGCAATATGAGAAGCCGCGACACAGGTACATGCTTGTCCTATGCGATAATTATCTAACTCTTCCCATAGCTTTGTTAATTGTCCATAATATTCAAGAACTGTTTTACCGTTTTATTTACAGTTAGCTAGCTCATCCTTAATAATATGCTTCCTTACTCCATTGCTTACAGAAAAACGATTCTTCAAGCTTTCTCATAAAACCGAAGCTTCAGAAACAAACGAAATAGTTGATCTTATCCTGGGATCAATGGACGTTCTTATCCATCCTATTATCATAGAATTAGCCGCAAGCCACATAGGCAGTTCGGGATTTGCGGTTGGTTTTTGTATGGTTCCATCGATGAACCCTATTTTTTTTGCTTGAAGATAATTATGTAATTCTATAACCCACTCTTGATAATTATCTTCTTAGAGTATGACTGAAGAGATTAAAGCTCCAGGATTTTCTGAAGCATTCAACGTATACTGTGAAAGAGATATAGTATTCAACGTTGTAGAAGAACCTCTTAAAAATTTTCGAAAATTTTTGGATATTTTAAGAAAATTAGGTTAAAACCTTTTGCTCTAATACCATGAAATAATTTAGGTAAATCTGAATTGATATTAATGAATGAACATGCAACTATTTATACACAAGAAAATAGAAACCTAAATAGAATAGGAAATAGAAAATTAAATAGAATAAGGATAACATCAAATCTTTATAGAATAGATTTAATGTTATCCATTACATATATCACAATATTGATCGTATCACAAACGCCGGAGCTTCGAAGAAACGTAAAAGAAGAATATTTAAACAGAGAGGAAGTCTCTGCAAAAGAATACGTGATTAAACGAAGAAGAAGATCACGTGTTGATCACGTGAGGTTGTTATATTTTCTCTTTGAAATTGCAGTCTAGTCTTTCATTTTTGGGTAATTACAAATTTTACCCAAACGTTTTCAAGTTTCGATTTTTACCCCGAAAGTTACGCCCGACCAATTTCGACCGTTCCAGACGCAACAGTGCTGTTCATTTTTCCAAAGTCCACTCCATTTTTAGTTTCTAAATGGAATCTTCAACATCATAGACGATGATTCCACTTAAGTCCACAAACTACAACATGTGGAAATCACGTATGGAAGATTTTCTAAATCTAAAAGATTTAGCAGAACCTATCGAGAGGAAAGGAGTGAAGCCGGAAAGACAATCATACGAAGAATGGGAAAAGATGAACAAGAAGACGGTAGCCCAAATTCGACAATGGATCCACCACATCGTGTTCCATCATGTATCACAAGAAAAGGAGGCTTACAAATTATGGGAAAAGTTTGAAGGAATGTACAAAGCTAAAACAGCCTGCAATAAGACGTTGTTAATGCGAAGGTTAGTAAATCATAAATTACGAAGCGGTACCTCTATTACTGAGCATATGAGTCAGTTTCAAAACCTCGTAAACCAGCTAGATGTTGCTGGATGGAAGCTAAAAGATGAAGAGCAAGCCATCTTGCTTCTGAGCTCTCTACCAGACAATTGGAAGACAATAGTCGTCACCCTCAGTAATTCTGCTCCAGGTGGTAGTGTGACTATGGAGATGGTCACAGATGCCCTACTGAATGAGGAGTCTCGTAGGAAAGAAGTTGACGAGAGTCAGTCATTTGCTCTCATCTCAGAGTATAACATAAGCAGTGGAGGCGGTAGAGGAAAATGCCGAGGTAGAGGCCGAGGTAGAGGTAAAAAAAGGAAGATCTCAAGAGAGAGGAAGATCTGTAGAACGAGGCAAATTTGTCGATAGATTCAACGGAATCTGCTACTATTTTGGCATTTATGGTCACCGAAAAAGGGATTGCCAAAAATTTATTAGAGTACAAGCACATATAAGCCAGAGTTCTGGAAATGAAGATGGTGAGACCATGGTTACTATGTCATCAAACATAGCCCTAGTAACATGCAGAGAAGATTCATGTATGCACGTAGGTACTCATGACATCGAGTGGGTGATTGATACCGCTGCATTATTTCATGCCACTCCCTATAAGGATCTATTCACGATTTATAGATCCGGAGACCACAGTGCTGTGAAGATGGGTAATACAAGTTTCTCAAAGGTTATTGGTGTGGGTGATGTGCATATAAGAATCAGCGTTGGATCTACACTCGTGTTAAAAGATGTTCAACATGTTCCAGATTTTAGAAATTTCAGGATTAGCTTTGGACCATGAAGGGTATGAACGTCAGTTCAAAGAAGGTACATGGAAATTATCCAAAGGTTCTATGGTTATTGCAAGAGGACATATATGTGGTACACTATACAAAATCCATGTAAAGTTGTGTCGACCAAGTCTCAATGCTGTTGAAGAAGAGACGTCACCAAACCTGTGGCACCAGAGATTGGGCCACATGAGCATAAAGGGTTTGACAACTCTTGCAAAGAAAGAATCCATATCGATTAACAAGGATATTGCCTTGGATCATGCGAGCACTGTCTATTCGGGAAATAACATAGAGTTTCCTTCAGTTCCACCAAAAAGAATCGGTCTGAACTACTCAGACTTATCCACTCTGACGTATGTGGACCCATTGAAGAAGAATTACTTTGTGGAAGTAGATACTTCGTGACATTCATCGATGATGCATCACGAAAGGTATGGGCATATTGTCTTTAAACAAAGGATCAAGTTTTTGATCGCTTTAAATTATTTCATGCCATGGTAAAAAGAGAAACATGGAAGAAATTAAATTGTCTCCGTAGCGATAATGGAGACGAGTACACTTCTAGGGATTTCTCAGCATATTTCTCTCACCATGGAATCAGGCACGAGTAGTTAGTGCCACGGACCCCACAACACAATGGTGTAGTAGAAAGAATGAATCGTACCATTGTGGAGAAAGTACGATGCATGCTGAGTATGGCTAAACTACCAAAGCCATTTTGGGGCGAAGCTGTGCTGACAGCTTGTTACCTTATAAATAGGTCACCCTCAAGTCCACTAAACTTTGAAGTTCCAGAGAAGAAATGGTCAGGAAAGGACATCTCTTACTCTCACCTGAAAGTGTTTGGGTGCAAGGCATTTGTGCATGTGTCAAAGGAGCTGAGGCAAAAACTTGATATCAGGTCAAATCCATGCATATTTATCGGTTANAAAAGCTTGATATCAGGTCAAATCCATGCATATTTATCGGTTATGGAGATCAAGAATTTGGATATCGGTTGTGGGATCCCGAAATGAAGAAAGTCATTCAAAGTAGAGATGTGGTATTTCATGAAAACCAATTTTATGAGTTTGCTTCAACAAAGCCGGATCAACATATCTCTCGTACTTCTGAAGACGTCCATGTATCACCACATGTTCCTCTCGACAACGAGGAAGTAAATGATGCGACTGAAGAAGAAAACACTGGCCTAGTAGATGTTGGTGGTAATCAAGATGATGCGATTGCTGAGCAGGGGGAGCATTCTCCCCAAGAGGCTACAGAAAATGCCTAAGTTCGACGTTCTATGCGAGGTTTGGTTCCGCAAAGAACATAGTCGACATATGAGTGGATCCTTCTTACCAACAAGGGGGAGCCAGAGAGCTTTCAAGAATCTCAATCTCATCAAGAAAAATCCAAGTGGTGGAAAGCTATGGAAGATGAGATGAAGTCACTGCAGAAGAACCAAACTTACGATTTGGTGAAACTTCCAAATGGAAAGAAAGCCTTGAAAAACAAATGGGTTTTCAAGCTGAAGAAAGATTTCAGCGGTAATATTGTGAAACACAAGGCAAGACTTTTGGTCAAAGGATTCGAAAAAAAGGAATTGACTTTGATGAGATATTTTTGCCGGTTTTGAAGATGATGTCGATTCGAGTTGTACTCGGGTTGGTTGCCAGTCTGAATCTTGAACTCGAGCAGATGGACGTTAAAACGGCATTTCTCCATGGTGATTTAGAAGAAGAAATATACATGGAGCAACCTGATGGTTTCCAAGTACCAAAGAAAGAGCACATCGTTTGCAAGTTAAAGAAGAGTCTTTATGGCCTTAAGCAAGCCCCGAGGCAGTGGTACAAGAAGTTTGACTCATTCATGGCGGAGCATCAATACCTGAGAATAGTCGCCAACCACTGTGTTTTCTTGAAGAAATTTCCAGATGGAAAATTTATCATCCTTTTGCTATATGTGGATGATATGCTAATAGCGGGTCAAGATATGACCATGATCATCAACTTGAAGCAAGACTTGTCTAAGTTTTTCGACATGAAAGACTTAGGACCAGCACAACAAATTTTAGGAATGAAAATTGTTCGTAATCGAAAGGCAAGAAAGTTATTCTTGTCTCAAGAGGAGTATGTTGAACGCGTGATCAAAATGTTCAACATGGACAATGCCAAGCCTGTAGGCACTCCGCTAGAAAATCACTTCAAGTTAAGTAAGCAAAGTTGTCCATCTTCTGAAAAAGAAAAGAAGATGATGA